>JBBPOT010000305.1:0-11062 GCA_038091595.1 Leccinum subatratum | reverse complement strand
GCCCTAAGCTGGTCTGTGCACATGTATCAGTAGTATAAATACTTGAATGCAGCAACCGAACAAGCCAGTCTTGTTCTGGTTGGATTCCCTCCATCCTACACATTCCCCTCCTAAGTCTCTGTCCCCTTGTTGAGGTGCCATAGTCCTTATTGGATTGAGGTTGCCTTCACGAGTCAACAAAAAGTAGAACACGAGAAAATGACATGTACCTTTGAAATGTCGACCATTGCCCATACCTTGCGACGCTCCTTGCCAATAGTAACAACCGTCATACCTAACGGACAAAATAACCAATCGAGATCGATAAGCTGCGGCAACTGTGTGTCTTGACCCATGTATTCTCTGAGTTCCCAAAGCCAAACATTCACCAATTCGCTATATAGTACCTCATCTAAGGTTCATCTATATGTAGAGGAAATGACTTACAATTTCGTCCAAAGGTCCTCCTCCCGCTGCTCAATTGGTTTGAACCATCGCATGTGAGCAAACCATACTCTCCGTTTGATGTCATAGAAGGTCTTATCAACCTGGAATATTTCGAGTATTTCACCGAACGCGTGAATCTCGCGCTCACCACTGGCAGGAATGATGACATGGGCAAGCGACTCCATCAGGAAAATTTCTAAGTGCTGATATACATAGCTGAATATGATCAACTATTTATCAGTTTGATATATCCAGATAAATGTATATCTGGCAATATTATTTGCAGATCATAAATTTATACAACAGATAATATCCTATAGCTCATGGCAGACATTTCATCACTAGATCAGGTATTATCCTCTGATATCATTGTGTTCCATTATTGCTCTTTCAATATAATCACATTGCCACCAAGCTTATACATTATCATTTGAATATCACCATGGCATCACTGGATCAGACATTATTATTTGGACATCATTATTTCCTAACCAAGGTCAGTTATTATCCTTTGATATCATTATGTTCCATCATTTCCCTTTCAATATAATTGCATTGCCACCAAGCTATACATTATCATTTGAATATCACCATGGCATCACTGGATCAGACATTATTATTTGCACATCATTATCTCATCACTAGATCAGGTATTATCCTTTGATATCATTATGTTCCATCATTTCCCTTTCAATATAATTGCATTGCCACCAAGCTTATACATTATCATTTG
The DNA here is from genome assembly GCA_038091595.1 of Leccinum subatratum. Taxonomy (NCBI): domain Eukaryota; kingdom Fungi; phylum Basidiomycota; class Agaricomycetes; order Boletales; family Boletaceae; genus Leccinum; species Leccinum subatratum. The sequence continues at coordinate 9,903 of JBBPOT010000305.1, read as the reverse complement.
AATATCACCATGGTATCACTAGATCAGACATTACTATTGGCACATCATTATTTCCCAACTAAGGTCAGAGATTTTCCTTTGATATCATTATGTTCCATCATTACCCTTTCAATATCATCATTTTGCCACCAAACTTATAAACCCTGTGAATATCATCACTTTACTACCTGGCTCACATATTATCATTTGAATGTCACCATGATATCATTGGATTAGACATGATCCTTTGCACATCACCATTTTACCACTAGCTCATATATCATTATTTGAGTGTCATGATGAATCAGATGATATTACCTAGCTCACATATTACCATTTGAATGCACATCACCAAAGGCTATATGCTAATATCATGCATTTATTTACTTATCAATGATAGGAGACTCATAACAATGACCTCAGTTATTCAATGCCATACTTGGCCTACTCAAAGTATGAGAACATATAACTTGGATAGTAGTCAAAGTGCAGTAGCCTTCCCGTCCTTTACATTGGGCTATATCTTAGAAGTACAGGTCAGTACTGCTATGGTTCGCCATGCACTATGATGTGGCTGTACATGTCTGACATCATCAATCTTTTTGACAGTTCCGTGATAGTCAAGTCAAATCCATAGCCAGTGTACTACTAGGCTAGTGGTAGGACAATCCACAGTTAGTTTCACAGTAGCCGGTGTTACCTTGAGTAGCTATGGACGTCCATACTGAATTCATGCACATCATCATCATGATGCATGACACATGATTTCTCTTCCCCCGGATATATACTCTCACTGTACCATCCATTTCAATTATTGAACGGCGAAAAACAATCGGGGTTGTTGTTTGTGAACATGAAAAGGATAAGCAACACAGGCTCATCCTATCGGAGTCACAAACACGGTCAAGGAGGTACTGCAAATGATTCAATCGATTAACAAGCTCAGGCTAGATCCTCGAAAGCACCTACCAAACAATTTCGAGTCCAATACCTTATACATCTCCCCCTCCGTTCGTTTCGAATCAGAAAAAAAAGAAAGACAAACCGCTTCATCTAGGCTGTAAAGATCGCCACAGCAAACACCAGCACGAGTCTGCAGTACATCCAGGTCCAGGCAAGTCAGGGGCAACTGGTCCGGAGAGTCGACAGCAGATGAAACGAAATGGCGCAGGCAAGCGGTGCAGTATACGTGACCACAGCCAAGTCGGTGCAGAGAGGAAACAACATCGTAGCATATTGGGCAAGTCTGGCCACCCTGCGACGTGCTCGGAAGGATACCCAGGTTTCCTTTGTGAGAGAGAGCGCAATAGTGCAATCCAGTGCATGCCTCGCCTCCTCCCCACCCGAAACAGTTATGCTTCTCGACGACATCACAAACTTGATATTGTTCTCGCCGAGGATCTCCTTCAGCTGCTGCAGCCCCTCTCGCACAAAAAACCCCACAGAATTTGCCGGAAGCATGACGGTATAATCCAATGAGGCGAGCCTGTCGAGTTCGCCCCTGATCATCTCGCGAGCTTCATCAACGGCCTTTGGCGACCCGTACAGCTTTAACGACTTGCTTTTCCCGTCGGCGCGCACGTATGCGCCAGCCTCCGAATTGACCCTGAGCAAGAATGGATTACCAGGAAACCCCAGTGACCGATACCATCCCTCCGCCTTCTCTCCCCGAGCTAGATTCTGATTCTCAACTCTCACCCCGTCGCCTCCTTGACCGATCCGGACAGCCGAACGAACATGACGTTGCATGCCTCGTGTACGTTGAGCGTACACGCCTTCCTATCCTTGATCGAGCTCGAGAGCGAATCCCATTGGGTCTTTTGCGCCCTGTACTGCTCCACCGGGATAGCGAGCGTAAAGTACATGGGATCAGGAAGCCGAAGCCAGACAGGCTGATTGTGGTACCGCTTGTAGGCAATGTGAGCCTCGTCCCACGAGGAAAAATGTGCGCGTCTGGAGACGAGCCGTCCGTGATACACGCACCAGTGGGAGGATCCTCGAATCTCTTCAGTCCGCCCGGAACAGCAAGCTCGATGTCATTCCGAACGAGTTGAGCAATTTGCTCGGTGGTGTATGTCACATCAAAGGCACCACCGGTGCGCAGACGCTTGACAGACTGTGAGCCCGTGAATCTGATGAGGTCCCCGTCGGTGACGGAAGGAGGGAGATTGAGATTGAGGATCTTGATGGCGTTCAGTCGCAAGTTGGGCACGTAGCAGCCACGAGGTTGGGTATTCATCTCGACTTTGAGGCGACGCCCGCCGTAGACGGATCGGTTGAGTTCTTCGACCTTGGCTCTGGCCGCATCAATATCGACGTACTCGGCGACATAGCGCACAGAAGGGGCGCGCCATGATATCGTCAGAATGGAACCTTGACCCGATTTAGCGTTCATGCCTTCAAGGGCATTAGTAGCAGTCATATCGACCACCAATACTTTGTCACGAAACTCGACACCATCGAGACTCGAAGCAAGTGCCCGACCAGAAGTAATGTCCGTGACGACGCTCGCCTGGCGCTTATTGTTCGACTTTTTCTGGATGTCCAAGTGGACGTGGTCGAGCTCCAATCCCTTGTCCTTCAACAGGGTGCGGATGACATGCACTGGCGCGTCGAGTGGGATATTTCTGACGAACACCGTGCACGACTCGAATCCCGTGACTAGACGAGCGACGTCGAGCCCTGCGCTAAACGCCACAAGGGATCCAGACACGAGTTGGGTTATCGTCTTGGCCGCTTCTTCTCGAGCGATGGCGTCGGCGTGTGCACGTGCCGGCAGCTTCTGCTCGAATACGCTTAATTCCAGTATGTGACGGATCCTGATCTATAGCTGAACAAGATCTGGAGGGACCTGGATCTTCCGTTGGGAGCGGCAGAGCGGAGACCTGGTTGGACGCAGAAGGTTCAAGACCCGGTTTCTGTACCTGTCGTTTGACGTCAGGTCACACTAAGTCCAGGAAAATTTATCAAGACACGTACATCGACGTCGTGACGGAACCAGCATTTGGTCCCTTTGGTACAATTTCCAGCTTTCCAAGAACGGCAGGGGGTGTCCCACCGCTTAGGCCTGGGACGAGCGATTCGACAGGTAAGGAACACAGTCCTTTGAATCCGTCAACGATGCCAAGTTACCCTCGATCTGAGCCGCTCTTTTCTGGGCCTCCGCCCCGCGCTCTCTCACTGGCAGTCCCCGTTCGATAATCGGAATGACCTAAGTACGTCAGTTTCAGCGACTCAGACAAACTACGATACATACCAGAGCCAACGACGAATGATCAATGTCACCTACACCAGCCGTCGCCGCTTCTGCTACCGTCGTCGTTGTAATGCAAAAGAAAGAAAATAAAGAAAAGAAAATGTTGTGAAAGAGACCTTCGGTTCGCCGCGGTCCCGCTCCAAGGTCAAACAGAAGGCAACCGCGTATCTCTTAGCATGTCATTTTTGACACGGGGTTCGCTGTACCTCCTCGTGCATACTAGGTGGTCGCCGTGCAGTAGATCATCGGTTTGTGACAACGTGATTTGTAGTATTCGGAAGAGGGCAACTACAAATAACAAAATACCACCTGATTGTTGCTTACGTGACGGTTGAACGTTGAACATGAAGTTCGTAGTACATTACTCGAGTACTAACGCTACGTCAACTAGCACATGGTAATCTGACACATATAGTGTCGTATGTATGGGTAGAATATACAACGAAAAACCGTGACCGATGAGTCCACTGGCCACACGTCCCAAAAGAATCACGAGATCAATAACTGCTTCGACACCAAAATCCGATTCGCCAGCATCGTCAAGATGGCGTTCGCCATGACAACCTCGGGAACGTACCCCACGTTGAACGCCTGTTCGATCGCAACGCAAATGTTTTTCGCCTGGCGCTCCAACCAGAAATTAAAGTCGTCCGGATTTCGTCCGTCACCGGAGACGGCGGAGTGTATGTGACCGTGTTGTTATAATGTCGTCGATCTACACATCTGCGGTTGATCCCGCTCACCACCGCAGGACAACGGGATAAGACGCAAATCATTGTCCACCCACGGGAATGTTGTCTACCAGACAAGTTCTGGTGGATGTAAAATCGAGCGACCTCGGCTTGCTCACTGGATCCTTTTCATTGCGTTAGAAATATCTAATGCAATAATTGTAGATTTTCAGGACTCACGATAGATTTCCAGCGGGCCGTCAATCCCAAGAACGTTGTACTTGTCGTCAAGATGATAATGAATCTGGGTTTGCAAATGTCAATCGTGCATATGCACAGGCGCAGCGGCCTGAAAAAAAGCGCACCTCATACCGCCCAACCGTCCATGGAAGCATTGGACCCTGGAAGACAACGGTTCCGATCTCAGCTTCCGGACACCTTGGAGCTGCAAGGATATTGTCGAGCGACACAATGTCGTCCCATTCTTCAAATCAGTGTGAGCAGGAACCCAGCATCCAAACGACAATATCTTCGTAGCTAACTTGACTTGTTCGCGCTGACCTGTTCCATATCCCTATTGATTAATTATATGCGGAAAGAAATGAAATGCCCTGTAAATTCCGATCCAATCACACCGGGAGTGGTACTCGGGAGCTTCCCACTTCACATGAATGGGCTTGCCACGGTGGAATCGCATATCTACTCGGAGATATCGAGACCTTGTACTTGGCGGTATCGTAAGAAGACAAATTGTCTGCAACGCGTCTGAGCAAAGCAGGATCAGCACCCGGAGCGGCTGCTAACGATGCGCAGCTCACGTCATGACCAGGTGTTCGCGAGATTGCTGAAGAAGCACCTTCGTCACTTGTACTACTTCTGATATATTAGACTTTGCTGCTCAAGCGTTCAGTTTAAATACCACCAGGCAGACACCCGACTCACACTTTGCCAAGAACTCTTCCACAACATCAGCACTTTCTTCGAACACCTTATCAAAAGTTCCTTTGACCTCTCTCTTGGCGGTTTCTTGCTCGCGACGTTCTTGATCACCTTGACGAAATTTACTTCCTTGCACAAGCTACCCCATATAGTTTCCGCATGTTGAGGACTATCGCCGTGATCAAAGTGAAATGTCAATCATCGCGAGACAAGTGGAGAACGGCGACGAACGTTTCCAAAACACGCAAGAACCACAGGTGTGCAAAAAATCTCAAGACCGTGAGGACGTCTACAAGTTTGCTACCGCTGGAGAGCGCCAGTCTCCGAGAAACGACGCACAACTTATGAGTTCCAGATTATTGAGGAGACTTTGCACTGTTCTGTTAGCAAGAGAGATATCGAAACACGTGTCTGAAAAATTTTACCGAATATTCCAGTGTATTCTAGATGGGTAGGAAAGCCTTGTGCGAAAAAGTCTCCATAAAACCATCCCAGGCCTGAGCACGTCAAATCAGTGAAAGTTTTCTGATGGAGTGAAGTTGACTACCAATATCGCCGAGGACTTCATACGACTCCATGGCAGCCCATGTGTGAAGACCGATCAACAACTGTCAAGAATGAACATCAAGATAAACGACTGGAATGAACCGAACGTACTGCTCCCAACGTATGGTACAAAAGATCATCATCCGTCCACGTATTTGGCAAATCATAGGTCTTCCAGGGGAGACCAACAAGGTACATTGTAAAGAAGATTATATTAGTGGGACAGAAGAGCAAGAGGCAACGAGAATACAAACTGTAAGTCATGCACGAGCTCATGTTGGAACAGCGATATCCAATTTGTGGACGCCTCCTGCACCGCGCCCTCGCCATTGTCATGATATGGATAGTTCTTGAGGAAGTGGCGATCAAGGAACTTGGATCAAGTTTGTGCTTGCAGAAGAAGACCCAATTCAAATTTGTGGAAGATGCACTGAGTTGAAGCGTGGGCAAAATGCAACGCAAGGGTCGCCTGATGACATTGGCATGATCGGAAGACAAGAAGCGATCGATATGTAGAATATCAGCAGCAACAACTTCGCATCCGAAAACCTGATATATGGGGAATTAGGCTGAGCCAAATTCCTCACCTAAAGGACAGACTCCCTATCGCAGTAAATCAATGTTATAAAGTCTGCCAAAGCCACGTCTAAATTACTGGTGATACAGATCGTGCTTCGACGCCGGCGGTTGCGGCAATCCATCCTCGATCATGCTGAGAGACTCGTGGCTCATAAATAGAATACGGCTGTTGCTCGACCTTTCCGTCGGGGTCTCGACATCGAAGTTGGTCTCGAAGTCTGTTTCAGAAGTAGTCTCTCTTCTGTCGTAAAAGTTTCCGTGCTGTCCTGGTAGGAGGACTCTGAAAGCACACTAGCCTTCTGATTTTGGGGGCGGGTCGACGGTATGGGTTTTCACACAGCAATCGGTTGGCGTTTACCGTACATTCACTCGATATCTAACACGACATTCATGCTCGTCCTCACAGCAAGTGTAGCAAGGCTCACGTGGATTCTCGAAGAACACCAAGGAAGTAAACTGAGCTGCGTGTGCGAACAGACTCGCGAACAAGACGGGATAGCTGCCGACGATCAACGACAGACCATATCAGCCCGCGGAACCTGCAAAGTATCATCATCGAGGCATTTCGGAAGGGAATAAACGGAACGACTTACCGACAGAGTAAGTACATCAGGTGAGGTGCGAGCTCAAACACACCATCGAAAACCAGGTTACCACGCGGAAAAAGACGTCGCCCCAGTACCAGCCGTAATCTTTCACGACGCAATGAGCCTTCAACTTGACCCAGAGATTGAAGGCGATCAGCGCAATGCCGCCGATCTAGCTAGCAACACATCGAGTCACTCGTGCAAAGGACCGATGTCGGGATGATCACCTACCGAACGACATGAACGGTGAACGAAAGTCCTTCAGGAACTCGGAAGCAAGAAAAGGCAAACAGCAATACGCCAGGAAGTCACTGCCGCGATGATAAGAGCGTCAGCGCCTTCACCACCATCTCCAGCGAAAACGTACTTTAGGAGAATGACGTCGACTAACTGTCGAAGCAACAGCCACGCGTTATACTCCAATGGGAGCTCCTAAAAAAGAAAATGTTAGTGCACCGATCCATCAGAGTCTCAGCCACCCTTATCAAAGGAACAATCCTTCCCCATCTTCCCCGCGAGCTGTGCTCGAATCCGCTCCCTCACGGCCGGCCCACGCACCCGATCTAGCCATCCCAACCTGCTGATCTCGCGCACGATCCACCGCTCCTTGCTCTGCTTCGTAAGGACCCATCCCAGCCCAGCGTTGTACGCAGCGTGCCAGAACGAGAAATAAAAGAAGAACGCACGCGTGGCGGACCGCGGCAAAACACAACAATAAAACCTTACCAGATTCACAGGAGCCGGTGTTACCTTTAGCAGCGCTTCTAATCGGAAACCACGGGCACACCACGAGACGCAGAAGAACCATTCAACTTATTTCCTACGGCCAACACAGCTGGACTCATCGTCAGATAGTTTTTTTTTTTCGTCAGCAGACATCTTGCACGCATCACCTGTAGCGTTTTCTTGAACAGTTCGGAAGTTCGAAACTCCCGACAAGCGTCGCGCACGGTCTTGAGGTCAGGGCAGATTTCCTCCACGTCCAACTCGAGCCTCTGGCGGAAAATCATGCACTCGATCCGTCGCGAGAGCCTGGGGATAGTCATGATCTGAAAGGAATACGAACTTCACCACCACCATCTCCGATGTAGAATGGTGGCTATAGATAGACCTCGTGGAAGGTCAGCATCACCAGCTTTGTGACATCGCCAAAATCCTTTATTCAAGTTATCTGGGCAGCAGCATTAGATAAATGGATTGTGGAAACGTAAGAAAGGGCCGATATACTTCATCAGTGGTCGGCAACTGCTTACTGAGCTTTCAGATCATCTATCAACAGCGTCGAATCGTCGAAGTCAAGAAGGGCTTGTCGAATGGCAGAATAGCTGGTTTTGAACTGAGAGAGCATAATAGCTGTCGCCCCACAAACAGAAAGGGAATCAGCACGATACCCAACATCGATCAAAGCATCCCACTTCACCCATATTGTTAGCCCTCGTGGTCTCCAAAAGTGTGGTGACGGGCTGCTTCCCAGTGGAACTGGTTATCCGCGATCGTGTTCAAGGCGTAGCATCGATCGTGAACCTCGCCTCCAGATCTTCCATCTTGAATCCCAAGACGAGCAACGGTTCCGACCACACGGTCGTGCCAATGGAATTGTCGTCTAGCTTGTTCCAGGTCTTCAATCATCGACCAGATTGTTTTGGCCTGCTTCTGTTGTGCATTGCGTGTCCAGGAGGTGGTGGTGGTTGGGCGGGTGCCTCGCATAAGTGATGGTAAGGACAATGTATCTGATGATGACAGATCTTGGAATGGCTTCAGCGAGGATTTACTAAAAGGATGAGATGGGGGGAGGAGCAAGGACGGGGCGGTACTGGGCATTGTGAGGGCGGGGAGGCGGGTGGACAAGGCAGTGGACTTGTACTGTATCTTAAAAGCCGTCGACGATGGGCGGGTGGTGCGGTGCGACGTTGCTGGGCCATGGTGTACGTTTGCGTACGAGCGCGACGGCGTCGCGTCGTCATTCGTCGTCGCGCACGCGTCCAAGTCGTCGTTGTGTCGTATGGCACGCCTCTGCGTCGACACATCGTCCCGTCCATGCGTCGTCGCGCTGGGATGGTAAGGGAGGGGGTGATGAGGAAAATGAGGAGGATGAGGACGCGGCGTACTCACCACCGTCGTCGTCGTCATCGCCCCGTCGCGCTGAGTTGTTGCGTGAGGGAGGGAGAATGCCGAGGATGGTGAGGATGAGGAAAAGGTGGGTTCACCGTCGTCGTCGTCGTCATCGTGTCGGCCTCGTGTCGTCCCGTTGCGCTGAGGTTTTTGTGTGAGGGAGAAGGAGGCGTCGCGTCTCTCGTCGGCGTCGGCGTTATTGTTGTCGCATCGTCGGCTGTGATGGGCTCGACAGTGACTTTGGGATCTCTTCGCGTGTCAGGTACATTGATACTGCTGGACAAAATACCTCTGTCTCTGCGATCGTATTTGTAGAGGGTAGGAGCGTTCCGGGCGAGGAGAATGAAGAAGTGCAACTTGAGTCCATTGGGAGACTAAGGAGCGAGTGTTAGTGGTGGTTTTATGATTCCTAGTTAGTTGTGAAAGCATGCATATTATGAGTTGTCACTTACCGTCTAAACAATCATCAAAATCTGAACGCATCTTGGCCGCAGCGGCCGGAAAGAACTTGAAAATATTCGGGAAGCATACGAAGGATGTTCAACGTTGCTAGTACTAAGGAATGGGGCACTCGGTCTGCTAATGGCGGTGTGGTAGATGAGCGGGAAACGAGGGCAGGGACTACGTGTCGATGATGCGTCGTTTCTGCACGAGGGTGAGAACGGCGAGGGATTGGAAGCCGCTGCCTGGCTTGCAGGACCGCTTGAGGATGAGGGACAGGACGGTGATGTTGACGCTGTCGGTGAAGTGGGAGGCGTTGTAGGCACCGAGGGGCCGGATGTCGGCGACGATAGGGCGCCTGGGCGCGGCGAGAAGGGAAGCGAGAGCGTCGGGGGTGGGGGTGGGGAGGGCGCGGTCAGGAAAATCTTGTACGGGCGCGTGGTAGACGGATGGCGGCATGGGTAGGGGGCGGACGAGGGACGAGGGTTTTGGGAAGGAGAAGGAGGAGGAGCGTATGGGGGGAGGATGGAGAGGATGGAGAGGATGGATGTGATGATGGACGACGACGACAATAACGAGTCGTTGTCACTGACGAGGCAGGGGGGGTGAGAGAGGGGGAGGGAGAGAGGCAAGGGCACGACTCGCGTCGTCGTCGTCGTTGTTCGAAGTTGCGGTTGCGTCATCGTCACTGTTGGGGGGATGAAAGAGGGAGAGGCGGAGAGGCGAGGGCACGACGATGAGGTTGCGTCATTGTGGCGTCGGGGGGGGGGGGGGGGGGGGGGTTGAGGGACAC
>JBBPOT010000304.1:0-11075 GCA_038091595.1 Leccinum subatratum | reverse complement strand
GTTGCAGCTTGATAACCCGTACATGGCGACTCCGCTCTCGATCGAGCAATTCAAAAGCTTGCGGTCTTCGACCCCCGGGCCGTCTGATTCTTCCGCTGCTTCTTCCGAAACGTTGTCGTCCACGTCCTCATCACCTCCCCCTCGTGTTAGGAATATCTGTTTGCGCAGATTCGTCACAAGGATCGGATCATCGGGTGAGTCGATGATTATCATTAGACTGACATGACTTGTCCTGACAATTCGTTGCAGCTTGATAACCCGTACATGGCGACTCCGCTCTCGATCGAGCAATTCAAAAGCTTGCGGTCTTCGACCCCCGGGCCGTCTGATTCTTCCGCTGCTTCTTCCGAAACGTTGTCGTCCACATCCTCATCACCTCCCCCTCGTGTTAGTAAACGAGAATATCTGTTTGCGCAGATTCGTCACAAGGATCGGATCATCAGGTGAGTCGATGATTATCATTAGACTGACATGACTTGTCCTGACAATTCGTTGCAGCTTGATAACCCGTACATGGCGACTCCGCTCTCGATCGAGCAATTCAAACTTGCGGTCTCGCCCTCTGACAAGGACGACGTTCGGGTGATCGATTGGATAGACTGTATGCAGAGTAGCAATGGGCAGCAGCAATCTGCCCAGGCAAAAGCAGCGAGGACGGACATCATCCGGGAGTTGTGTCGTTCTGTCGAAGCTTTGTCTTCCGCCGCCGCTGCCGCCGCGGGTGCGAGTGCCAGTTCCGGTGCGAGCCATTCTGTCGGTGTGGACACGGATGTGGTGGAGGATGGCGAGGACGCGGTCGCCACAGAGGAAGGCCTTGCCGGACGTGGCGGTTCCGATCGGGTTGCTTGCAAATCTGTCTTTGGACAAGCAAGAGTAGGGGACGGCCTGGGAGCGCTGCGGGTCCTCATGGCTGCGCTGCTATCAAGCCTGAGGAAGACGACAATAACGTGGTATGTGCTCCAGCTGCTTTGGTTTCATTTTTGTTGACATCATTTGTCTGAAGGGTGTTGCAAACAAGGAGTATTTCAAGTACGGGTATGTTTGTGGTATCGTGGTATCGGGACACCGGCGGACGTAGGCAAGCTATTCGACTTGTATGCTGCCTTTCTTCTTTCTCTGATCGCGAGACTGATGTCTCTAGACAGTTTTTGGAATCAGATCAACATGTATGGCATTCTCGTGACGTCTGTCTCTCATTCTAGCCCTTTATAGGCTTGTTGGACCCAAACCTGCACAACTCGACGTCGGTATTCCAGTGCTGTCCCTTCCTTTTCACAGTCAGTGCGTATTGATTTGTCCTCCCTCCCTTTGTCGTGGCTTGTCTAACAAACACTCTAAACAAACAGTGTGTGCGATCTCATCCCGATACTATACCGAAGATATACCCCGTGGCGATGCATTTCGCGCAGGGCGGCCAACGCGCTTATCGATGGATGGAAGTCCGTCGAGCTGTGCCAGGCGTATGTTATGTCCGCGTTGCAGCCCGCGCTCGATTCTAGGATCGCCACCGATTTGAATCCCCATCAGGCATCGATAACCACCGAACGCCAGGAGCGCGAGGTGCTCAACCGGACCAGGGTATGGATGATTTGTTTCAACATAGATCAATCTACAGCGACGCAGTTTGGAAGCCGAGCACGATCAAGGAGGATTACATCACGAGGAACTCTGCGGACTGATATAGACTATCTTAGTATCGGGACAAGGTGCGCGTCCTGTGTCATTCTACGGGTGGTATGATCATCTGATCTGGCGTTAGTGCAACGTTCATCTCTGTGCTTATTCTCGACTCTTGTGCATCGTCGGTCGGTTCCATGAAGAATTTTCTCTGATCCTAATTCGCCAACGGGACTGAAGGTGGTGAGGCAGGCCCTTGTGTATGGCTTCGACTTGTTAACTTACCACCACGTTGTGGATAATCGATATAACAGTCCCTGGACTTCCTCTCCGTGACTCTGACGCTTCGGCATGATGCGCAGCCAGTGACGGATTACTTTGAAGAGTGGAAGCGCAGCTTCCAGTCTGAATCTGACCCCTACGGTTTGTCCACGCTCTTCTCGACCTTGGGTCCGCTTTGTTAACAGCTTTCCTGCACCAGACACCCTTTGTCGATCCCGATGTACATTGCTTCCGTGAACAACCTTGAGTTCCTTATTTGATCTCCGTTTTTGGCTGACTGGCAACATCATCAATTACTCGCGCCTCGTCATGTACTCTTTTTGGATTTCAGCACGCTTTCCAGCGTGGCATCGGGACGGGCGACAAGGTGTTCCTTTCAAAGGTAATTTCAATTCCTTCGCCCAGTGTCATGTTCCAGGTTCAAATAGTGCTTTGAAGCCGCTATGACTGTCATCAAGCATACGATAGACGTGCTCGCGCCAAGCGGTCTCATGCGTTCGTCCCCAGACGGTAAGCCTCATTCTTGTTCGGCGTCGGCGTATGGCTCATCCTGTCCCGCGTGTAGTAGGCCACCTTATCTTTGCCTCGTTTGCATTTTTGCTCAAGGTGTGTTCCCCTGCTTGTCGTGCAACGAGGACATTGTGTTGATTGTGTTGATTGTCTGAAATAGTTCTATCGACCCCCGAGTTTGTACTTATTCTCACTCGAGAAATAGAAGACGAGATATTCGACTCGTCGATCGGTCGACTCATCACGGCTTTGCAATCGACGAACGACATACCCCACACATGTACGCACTCAGTGGACTACTTACGAAGCATCGTAGGGGCGGGAGCACCCGTCTCTGATCGTCTGCCACCGCAACCACCCGCGTTCCGACCGCACTCGGACAACTATGATGGGTCGCATGGTCCTGCCGGTTCACGCATGTCACACGCAGGTATGGGTACGCAAGCGGGGTCTGAGCCTGGGCAACGCTAGGACAGCGACACGATGCAGTTGAACTCCGGGTCCCTGCCTCCTGGCACGATCGAAGCTCCGCCGGCGACGGACAAACATCCTGATCCCGACACGAATGTGTTGTACGGAAACCCGGCGCTAAGCGATGGATCCGGTGCGTCTCTTGAGAGCAACGACGTGAACATGACGGACATAATGGTGGACGGGCCGTTGGCTACGATGCACGCGATCAACGACGCGTGATGGGCTAAAATATGATGCTGCCCGGGTGAGTTGTTTTCTCGCCGTGGGCCTAACTTATTACCGGGCTCTTTCTCTCGCGTGGGTCCTCATGGGTGGACATGTCGCTGATGAATAACTTGGATCAGGGAGACGACGCCGTCGAACGCGTGAAGTTCTTTGTCGTGTTTCGGCAAGAAGCGTCGTGGTGATCGTCCACGGCCATGACCATCGTTGTCCGTTGGGACGGTTCACTTACGGGCCAATATTTCCCAGTCCAAGCGCACGAAGTAAATGTTGCGGGTGTCACATGCGCTCTGCAGAAACAAAGGGAAAATGGTGGCTCGCCGGCGCCGCGTGGGGAGGCGATCCTGTGGTCAACTAGCAGCAGCGCGATGTCTCCACGAAGCCGAACGAGGTTAGGGCAAAAGGCGTCGGAAACACGGTGCTCGTGGAGCTCGCTCGGAAGCAGTGCACGAACACTGCCGTTCGGCGGAGCATATTTGTCACGTTAATGTTGATGAGCAGCAATGTATGCGGTACCGTTTGCACTATGCTGGGGTGCCCAACTTTGTTCTAACGTTCTCCTTAGGACCATCTGGATGCATGTGATTGATTGGCACAGCTCAGCCGAGGTGCGACAACGGGAGATTGTCCGCGCCATTCTTCATTGTTGCGGTAATGTGCGACTTACGTCCTCACCGCATTTTCTAGGCAACCCGTACTATGCCTTTGTCAGCCGCCTTTCCTGCTAACTACCACTCGATCACTTTCGTCGGTCGGCCAAATCCACTCCAGGAGGCGCCTCAGCACTTTGCCCGTTTGAGAAGATGGGGCGTTCAGTATGTCATGTCTCGTTTCAGGATCCACGAACCTAATATCGGGGTCTCTAGTTCGTTTTCTGGTCTCCTGGGAAGCGGTCAAACATGCTGGCCCGTGAGTTATTGCTGAGAAGGTGTTCAAAATCCAATCATGCAAATTTCAACAGAATATCTGACGTATGTAGAGAAATTGCTATCATTACTCTCGGAATACGATCTGTCTGCGTTCGTCGTCATTCATCAGGACGTCTGGTTGAGATACTCGGGAGGTTTCGGTGCACTTTGAGAATATAGAATTTGACTTCAAGTTGCACGCCTTGGAGGAGTCTGGGACTGCCTGGCTCTTGGATGTCAAGGAGGCGGTCACGTCGAAACAGAGTACTGCATTTGGCCGTGTGGCTACCAAAAACTTGCTGCTGCTACCATGGCGTAAGTCACATCCTTACGAGCAGCTGTCTTTGTTCAATTCCATCCTCTAGGACATGTTTCTGGGCAGGAGATAAGCTCAAGATTACAATGGTCGATGGAAACGTCAAATGTGTTCAGCAATACCTTCAGGATGTGGTCGCTCAAACGGTGGGTAGTCTGGAACTTGAAGGCGTGATAGGGTTCGAGGTAGCTACACGAGTGTCTCGTACATGAACGTATTACTAACAATAGATAGGTGATGAACGAACTGCACAGAGGTTACATGGATCTTCCTTCTCTCCACAAGTTTGATTATCACACGGAATTACACCTCTCTCACGTTCGTGAGTCACCATGTTAGTTGTTCGCGTCCTTCGAAGTAGATTGACATGCATTTCTAGCTTTTGCTCTGCAATTATTTATGCTAGACTCCGGCCATCCCACTTTCATTTCTAATCGGACCCGGTCGTTTCCTATGCCCACTCGCAAGACCTCCAAAAATGTGCTGGACTCTAGCAAACGTACGGCGTGGCGACTTGATGGCCCTACGCATGTACAGGATCATGCTCCAGTTCTGCCGGACATTCTTAGGTACCTGGGCAAGATGGGCGTGGGCAGCGCAGAGGTCATCAAGAACCTCAAGGACAGCGACGACGGGCGGTTCGAGCTCAAGACTATTTCGTCGTCGCCCACGGAGAACGTCGTCGGGGCATATGTGTGGTGCATCGCCGAGGACTGTTACGTCATCACGGTTTTAAAGGTAAAGCGTGGGTCCACTTGTTCCCGATGGGCCGTCGTACCCATACCAGAAAAAAAAGGAAAAAAAAAAGTGGAAGTGGAAGTGGAAGTGGAAGTGGGAAGCCCTCGCAGCTGGCATAACCCACTCAGAGTCCGGGGCCGAAACGCGAACTCATCCACAGATGATTCGGCCCGGGCGAATCTAACCGATTCGACAGGTATGCATCACCGCAAGCCATTCATTTCCATTCACGGAACAAAAGAATCCAAGTGGAAGATTCGGAATTGCCTATCTGGTCTGCCAACGACAAGGGGAGAAAAAAAAGTCTTGTCTTGTTTCTAGGCTGCATTGGACACCGAGTTCTTGTCCCGGCGTTGGACCACAAATTCCGCCTATGAGTGTTGCATCGTCTCGCAATGTGAAATCGAAAAACCTCCTATGTCAATATCGCATACTCTCGCAACTTTCATCGCGCTTTGGGGTGTGGTGACAATTTACCTCACCAGCACTCGCAGGTCGCGATCGCGCTATCCGCTGCCCCTTGGTACAAAACCTCTTCCTTTGATCGGCAATCTACTCGACATTCCTTTGAAAAAGGAGGCTGCCACCTATAATTCCTGGGCAAACAAATATGGTCTTCTTCCGTTTCGTCAACGCGCGGTCTTCGATTCCAACACCTATTTCAAGGTGACCTGGTATATGCCAATGTCATAGGGTGCCGCCTGCTCTTCGTCAATTCCCACAGATCGCGAACGATCTATTCGAGAAGAGGTTTGCGAACTACTCTGATAGAAACAAACTATTGATAGTACAGTGACTCATCCATCACTTAAGTTGGGTTGGGGTTTCGGTCACATGTCGTATGGTTCGTATTCCTTGCGATCGTCCCCCGGGCCGCGTTGAATTACTGATGCATCTGTCTGGTTATGCAGGGGAGCGGTAGAAAAAACATCGCAAGATATTGATGTTTGAGCGCCAATTTCGACCGACCGTGGCCCCTTCAACGGAGGGTCGCGTACAGACTTCTCAGAAATATCTTAGACTCCCCGGGAAATCTCATCGAGCACCTCAGAAGTAAGTAGGAATCGTTTGCTCTTCATTTTTCGAGATTAACGGCCGCGAATATATGGCATAGAGATTGCACAAAAGGAGGACAGGTATATCGATATCGCTGAGAAGGCTCTGGAAGGGATGACAACGGCTGCGGCTCCAGGAGCGTTTCTCGTCGACGTATTCCCTTGGTGAGTGATGCTCTCTCGGGTGGTATCGTTCCAGCTAACCGTAACGCAACAGTGAAGTATATACCAGGATGGGTGCCTGAGGCTGGATTCCAGAAGAAGGCTACGATTTGGAAGAAGTACGTGCTAGAAATGCGAGATGCTCCCTTCACCGCCGTACAGAAAGCATTGGTTAGTCATTATAGACGAGGAAGGGAGAGGGAGAGGGAACGTTGACGTCTTGTTCAGACGGGCGATATCATTGACAGGTCAATGTTCTCGCTATCTGCCTTGGACCCGGCTGACATAGTGTTTGTCTCTAGAGGCGGTGATACTATCGAGACCTTCCAATGGATGGAAGATCTCTGAGAACAGGCACGGGCTGAGGGAAGTGAGATTATCAGCATTCTAGGCAATCACGAGTGGACGAACGCAATCGGCGAGTGGTACTGGCAAGCATTGCATGCCTGGAAGACGCTGACGAATCCCTTCCAGGCGACTGGAGGTGATCGTCCTCGAAATTCTCACTACTACACTGATTTCCGTGAACTATCGAGGTTTGGCACCTTTGACACCACTTTAGTCCCGTTCCAAACCAACTCCGAGCTGTTGGTGACCCTCCCGTTTGGTGGTAGACCGTTCAAGATCCATCGAGATGCTCAGGCTTGGACCGATACCGTAAGGTTTGTCGTATCATTTCGGCACTACCGCTGCTTTTGGTGCTCTCGTTTCCACGGCAGAGTCTCAGTCTTCTCGTCTCCGTGGGATTTGGCCGTTAAAGGAGATACCGACTTCAATGTTCGACAACAACGTTATTGTTGGAGGACAAGTGGTGTTGGGTGCGAGGTGTGTCTTCGTTCTTCTTTTTTTTTTCTCTGGTAAACTGTATCATCCGAACCCTCATTAGCGTTCAACTTGCACCTCGAGCTACTTAAAGAGTCCTCCTGTTTGCGACGATCCTTTTTTTCCTCGTATTCTTGCTTTTCGTTTTCTTCACTCTCACTCTTCTTTAATCATACAATGTCGATGTCGATGCATTCTTCGTGAATCGTCATGCGATTCGACCCCCGGGCCGTCTGATTCTTCCGCTGCTTCTTCCGACACGTTGTCGTCCACGTCCTCCTCGTGTTAGTAAACGGGAATATCTGTTTGCGCAGATTCGTCACAAGGATCGGATCATCGGGTGAGTCGATGATTATCATTAGACTGACATGACTTGTCCTGACGATTCGTTGCAGCTTAATAACCCGTACATGGCAACTCCGCTCTCGATCGAGCAATCCAAGGCTTGCGGTCTTCGACCCCCGGGCCGTCTGATTCTTCCGCTGCTTCTTCCGAAACGTTGTCGTCCATGTCCTCCTTGTGTTAGTAAACGGGAATATCTGTTTGTGCAGATTCGTCACAAGGATCGGATCATCGGGTGAGTCGATGATTATCATTAGACTGACATGACTTGTCCTGACGATTCGTTGCAGCTTGATAACCCGTACATGGCGACTCCGCTCTCGATCGAGCAATTCAAACTTGCGGTCTCGCCCTCTGACAAGGACGACGTTTGGCTCATCGATTGGATAGGCTGTATGCAGAGTAGCAATGAGCAGCAGCAATCTGCCCAGGCAAAATCAGCGAGGACGGACATCATCCGGGAGTTGTGTCGTTCTGTCGAAGCTCCGTCTTCCACCGCCGCTGCCGCCGCGGGTGCGAATGCTAGTTCCGGGCACTGCTGTCGTTACCGCGGTCAGCCATTCTGTCGGTGTGGATCAGCTGGCAGAGCAAGGTGGACAGAATTCAAGGCAACGGCTCCAACTTCAAAGGGGGTCACGACTGGATGGCTTGCGGCCGCCTGGGGATTCAACCACACTACCAACGTACGCTTTCTTCTTCACTCCCAATACCGACTTCCCACCCGAGAAGGGTAGCATTTGTAGGTCGATTGGATACCTCTCAGCAAGGAGACTCGAGAAATTAGGTTCAGTGGTATTATCCCGATGGAAAATCACGTATGTCGGTATCGAGTTTGCGGAAGGGTCACCGAAGGCACTCGAGGTAAAATACTTGTTAAACCTGTAACAGGCGTTGACTTGAGTGCTCGCAAACACTGCTATCCTTCCTTGCATCTTTCTACATGCACACCATGTCAATGGTATCTCTTCCATGCTGATGCCTCGTATTCGTTGCGGCGTTCTTGTGGTTGATATTTACTGCAGTTCAACATTTATTTTGATTGAATCATCTTCGCTGATTGCCCTTACTAAGTCTTATCTTGTATGTTCTAATTTAATCAAAGATGATTCAGAAAAGAACTATATTTTAGTCAAGTCGGGGACCCTGGGACAACATAAGTTACAATGTCCCCTGCCACGGTACTCTGATGTAATAATAAAACCCCAACATGCATCATTCAGTTGACCAGAGGAAATCATTTTTATGGCAGATGACAAATATATAACATTTTCATCAATGATGATTAAGCAATTGTAGTTAGCTATCAGTGGATCATTGACTTGACAAGGTTACAAAATGTCTGCCTATGATTTTTATTTTACAGACAATCAACATGGCCTTTTTGGTATATTTTTTCATATTAGATTATAATCATCTCCCTACATTGTACTTGGATTATAATAATAGATAATCCCTTATGAGATCATATCAATATCACAACAGCTGAACTAATATCATCTGGTCATATCTGCAACATCCATTTTCCTGTCATTTGCATGGCACCATGATTGAATGATTATAACCAGTCACCAGTAGAGACCAGAACTCAAATATAAGTGTTTTCACATACTGTTGGCTTGACAAGGTGACAAAATGCCTGAGATAATATTGCATTGTCATGTTGCTATCTTACATATAGTCACTTGGCCTTTTGGTATCTTCTCTGACATCCCTGTGTTACATTTTAATTGTCTCCCCTCATTACACTTGGATTATAATGATAGGTAAACACCAACTTATAAGATATTATTATAGCTAACTAAATTTATCTGGTTAGATCTGAAACACTCCATTTTCCTGATTAGTATTTATCAGTAAAGACCATACCCAGTAACCCAACTATAGGTGTTTTGACACACTCAGTGGCCTTCCAATTGACCAAAGAAAAACATTCTGATTGTAGATGACAAATACAGAACATTTTTATTGAACAATTGTAATCAGTTATCTATAAAAAGCAGAATGATACTCAATTGTGGGTGTTGTGACACACTGGCCTTCCAATTGACCAAAGAAAAACATTCTGATTGTAAATTACAAATACATAACATTTTAATTGCATGATGATTGAACAATTGTAATCAGTTATCTATAGAAAGCAGAATGATACTCAATTCTAGGTGTTGTGACACACTGACATTGACTTGACAATGCTATAAAATGTCTGCCAAACATTATATAGCATTGTTATGTTTCTATCTCAAAGACAATCAACACAGCTTTTTTGTATCTATCATGTATTGGATTATAATCATCTCCCCTCATTATGCATCAATTATAATGACAGATAAACCCTTATGAGATCATACCAAAATTACAACAGCTGAGCTAATCTATCTGGTCATATCAGCACCACCCCATTTTCCTGATGCGCCCTCATAATTACTACCCAGTCTTTCCTTCCACCCGCTTCACTGACGAAGCGTCCAAATATAGATCGGTCCTCCTAGTCTCGAAAAACATCAACGCGAATCACTGGAAGCAGATCCCCTTCCTGTCTAGGGATGTCACCATCATACAACTATCCGGCCCCTTTGGCCTATGCACTATTTTCAACATATATAACGACTGCAAGAATAATAATACCTTAACCGCGCTAAGTACCTTCCTCGAGTCGTCTGGAAATATCATATTCCAGCGCCCTGACAATCACATGATCTGGCTAGGTGATTTCAATCGGCACCACCCACCATGGGAGTCGGAACGCAATCTGCACCTCCTACAAGCCTCACACCTCAGAAACGCGCAAGCGCTGATCGACCTAATTGCCGATCACTCGATGTTGTGCTTAATAGGAAGAATTGGACCAGAGTAAGACAATGTCTTCTGCTCGGTCCATACCGCTGAGTTATTTACCACGTGCACCATGGACCCTGACCAGCAAGGACCCTTAACAGATCATGTCCCCATCATCTCAAACATTGAGCTCACAATCCCGGAGTCCCTGGAGGTGATTGCTCTGAACTATCGCGACGTCATATGGAAAGAGTTTTCAGAACTCCTCGAAGTTAAGTTGCAGCCCTTCAATACTGAGGAACGAATTACCTCAGCAGCCCACTTTCAACAGACCGTGGACACTCTAATGGCGGCCATACTCAACACTGTCCAGGAGAAAGTTCCCAGATCGAAACCAAGTTCGCACTCAAAGTGATGATGGTGGACCAAAGAACTGGCACAATTGAAAGAGGAGCTCTTGCACCTAGTGAGGGACACGTACAAGCTTAAGGATCAAACCCTCCACCCCATCCGACACAAGCAATACAGGACCTCACGCAATCAGTACGCCAACACCATCAAGAAGACGAAGAAGCAACATTGGATTGACTGGCTCGAGGATATCTCCGGCGACGACTTGTGGATAGCCAATAAGTATATTGCCAACATAAACAACACAGGCTCCAATACTCGCATCCCCTCCTTGAAGCGCAACATCCCTCTCGACGGAAGTTTCATAGTGGCAACTAGTGTTTAAAAGTCCGGTTCAGTCCTGTTTTTTGGCCAAAAATGAGGCAACCGGACCGAAACCGGTCCTAAAAACTCTGCGCATCTTCCAGGACCGCAACCGAACCGTTTAGGACCGGTCCTAAG
>JBBPOT010000303.1:0-11087 GCA_038091595.1 Leccinum subatratum | reverse complement strand
CCGAGAACAAAACTAGACTGGAATATTAACAACCTGCTAGTGGCAAGGCTTGCAAATGCGCAACGTACGCGAGATCTTCGATTTCCTCGTCGGATGGAAGGTCCATGTAGTAAAGCTTGATCTGCATTTCTTCAGTCCATTCGTACCAGCGCCATTTCTGTGGTGATGTTGTCTGGAATGTCCTTACCCCCATCGTCCACATGAATGCGCGTGTCGGGGAGCCAATATCAAACCCGGAGTGGGTAAATGCCCACACAGGCGGGTCACGTTGCAAAATCGGATCGGTATCGGCCTCCTTGTGGAACGAGACACCTGTTTCGGAAAAGAGTACATACGCCCCTACGTTTGCCTGATCGATGGGAATTTGGACAGCAACGGGCCGCCGTTCCCGAAGCCGTTCGATGACAGCATACGCGACAAAGGTAGACTTTCCTGTGTTCATGAGAGACATGTGAATCAAATGCAGAGTACAGTATCCTGACCGTATATTACCTATACCGGGGTGTCCAATGATGCTGGCACCCGCCTGGTAGGGACCAACGCGATCTTGGAGCTTGAAGGTAGTGAAAGCCTCAAGGTATTCTTGAAAAACCAGAAGTTCTTCTTTCTTTAGAGTCTTGCAGAAGTACTGAACTGCACTAATGTGTTTGTGGAGTGCGATGTGTTTCACAACACGTCCTGTAGATGGATGGCGGGATGACTTGTTGAAAATGGTGCTATTGCCCCAGAAGTCGTCTCGGAACGCAGACAGGTTATCGGCTATCCGTTTGGGAACCGTTATTGTGCTAGTAGGGATCATGCTAGTAGTCCGGGATCTCGATGCAGTGGTGCAAACTGGGAGAGTAGTGGGAAGGTGGAAGGCTTGTCCGACAACCTCAGCATTCCATTCAAGACCGTGACTTATATGCAGTCCCATCCCGCTGCATGCCATTCCTTTCCTACATATTATGCACACCATTCCACTACTTTTTGTGCGATCTATCAGGTATCTTAGCCACTGTGACAGCCCAGGGCGCATTTTGTCGTTAGTATCGCTTGCGGCCACTCATCTTCAGGGTCACCCATGTCCTCATCCTCATCCTTCTCCCAAGCGCTCGTTTCCCCCGAGGTTGTGGTTGTTCGACTTCATTCTTACTCTCCTCCCCACCTGCGTTCGTATGCTGACTGTTAGTCTGCTCATAGATTGCCCAATTTTGATAAGGGCTTCTGCCGCTTGATGTGCGGACGAGGACATGCCAGTCGCAGCTCGCCCTCCCAGGCCGGTAGCTTTCGCGACCGTCAATGTAGGTATTGCCTGACGCGGTGTTGTGCATGTTATATTATATGAGAAGCGAGTAAGTCCCTCACATGTTTCGTAGATCGTGTAGGCAGGCTCCTGGTGCAACAGTAGGATAGAGCCATCTCACATGTGGGCGTTGGCAGTTGATTCCGTTTTGTAACAAGCTCGTATGGGACCGACTGATACCTTCAACTGAGGTTGCACCAGGAGGGTTGACCTCGTAGAACGTCACACGTTCCGCCAAGTTTACATATGCTACGCACCCAGTATCTGGCAGTAACTTTGGCGTGATGCGTTTGTAATGCTGTCCCAACGCCGCCGACCGGTTCCCCTAAATTCTACAAAAACTTAGTAGGAAGAAATAAACCTTTGAGAGGAACGTTTGCAGCGCACACTCGTAGCAGCAACGTTTTTAATGTCTTCGCTAATATTAACATATCGCCATCTTGAACAGGTTTACCAGGTTTCCAACCAGCTAGATAAAAATGTATAGTCTACGAGACTTGCCTGCATAAGTGGAATCCAAAGCCCCAAGCTGGTTGCCATATAGGTCACCCAATTATCGCCCTGTATTGCGAAATAACTTCAGCATCTGTGCCACGGCCCACACCAGCCACCCGCTTTATAAAAAATAACATCCCCGGGCCAGACATAATGACAACCCACTGGCTACAGAGATAAAACGAAGTAGTAGAAACGCACCATATGCATTGTAGATGCTGTAACCCACGTCGTCCCTCCTCCAGAGCGGGGTGATGCTGGTACCATAATCTCAGGCTAGTACGCTGCTAAGTGCTCCGATGCGGCCGACTTGGCCTGCAATGCTTGTGGGAGCGGGGCTATCATAACCGCGTGAGAAATTGAGAATGTGGCTGCCCAGCACACGCCCCTGTAACCGCTCACACCTTCTATTCATCACATTCAAGGAACATGACTCCTAACACTGTATATGCCCCCCAGCATGCAGTCAATGCCTTGGAAAATTTCAGAGCCGATTTCTGGGGTAATAGCACAAGTTTCAAAGAGGAATCTCGTTGTCTTGAATCAGGGCGCATTGTGAACTATCTCAGACTCAGCACTGAACATCTTGGAGCACTGCTATTCCTTCGCAAACTTGTGGTCAATCAAAATCTGCTTGTCTTTCAAGAATATCGCGAAGCAATCAGTACATTCAAACATCATCAAGATGGTGGCATATACAAGCCGGGTGCCTGCATCATTGGACAGCCTGGTATAGGTATCGTGCAAATACTTGATTTGCTCATCATTGCATCTCATGGAAATGTACAGGAAAATCCATGTTCAGTGTATATGCTATCATTGAACTTCTTCGTGAACAACAACCTGTGGCTGTCGAGCTCCCAAAGTATGACGGACATTCCACGGCCTATGTACTTTTTTCTGAAGCCGGTGTCTCACTCCACAACTCTGGGGACTTAGAACCCTTGTGGTGCCATGACCCTCCCATATGGGCATTTTCTGAGGCCTCCTTTGAAAATGACATGCCAGGTTTGTTCATGTTCACCACTCCTGGCGTTCGGCTCTTCCAGGTCACTGCGCCTGCAAGAAAGAACTGGGAGGAGTGGACCGGCGAGATGAGTTTTGCCTTGTACATCATGGATCTCCCGTCTAGTGAAGAAATTGAGGATCTCGCGCAAGTCATCACAACTCCTATATGACTTGGCAATATACTGATACAAATTTTGGTAGTTTCATCTACGGGTATGACATCAACCAAGTAAAGGCCTTTGCAGACAAATATGGGCGTGTTCCACGTACACTATTGAATCTGATGGAGGACCCTGACAACGAGATCTCCCTTCAAAGTGCCATCTTGAGGGTTGTTCAGTGGGCAGCGATACACCCCACAGAAGCTTTCTATCAGACAAGGTTCCTCAATGGTAGTAGTCTTCAAGCCCCCGGAGATGTTTCGTCTATTCTTTTCGTCACTCCCGTTGATCATGTCAAACGCATCAGTTGTCGAGTATGTATTCCCACTCGTTGGCTAAAGGAACTGTTGGTAGAAGCAAAGTTCCCATTGGAATTTGGAAACCTCAGTCATGAAGTAATAACAGTGCAGTGCTGAATGTTTTTGTCCTACCAAGTCCTTGAGTAATACTGACATTCATGTTACCAACAAATGGCGCTCTTGAAATCACGAGTCGCACAAGCAAAGAGAGAATGTGTCGAAAAAAAAGCTGACTTGGGGGGGGGACTCTTGCGCTCTTGCATTGGTCGAGTAGCATCTGGATTCTGAAGGGGTTCGGCCATCACAAAAATTGTAGAAATATAATATGTCAATATATGGTATTATTTTCTGATATCACATGCATTTTCTTTATTTGGAATATCAGATTTCTGTCACCGTTATTCTGCTATCTCAAAGAACGCACTTTCTGACGAGGAAGCGGCTCCTGATTATGATCGTGTTTCTGATATTGTCATATATGAGAAAATCACAGAAGATTTATAAACATCTCAAGCACATGGATTATTTTCTGACAACGCAATATATTCTCTGAGTTTACAGGATAACATACGAGTATGATACAACATGACAATATCAGAGAATAATAACCGACGACACATGATGAACTTGAAAGCGACACGGAAGACGAAGTGGACGAAAGTGAAGCGGTTGAAGCGACATGCCGGAAGACGAAGTGCCAGGCTGGACGAAAGTGACACGGAAAACTTGAACAAAGTGGACGAAAGCGACACGGTTAAAGCGACGAGTCGGACAAAGTGGGGGCCTGGAAGGCTGGAAGGCTAAACTGCACTCCGAGTAAACAAGCACCTACCTGGTGACTAGGCATTCCGAGTCTTTCCCTTCCTCCGTGTGTTCCTGCGCTTAGAAGGACCTTCTTCCTCGCCTTGTCCCACTCCCACTGGCACAGCCTGAGCGCGCTGTTTTCCTTTCCTTGTCGATGGCTTTTTCGCGGCGGTAATCAACTTCCTTGCCGACTCCTCTTCACTGGCATGCTCAAGATCAGACAAGTCGCTGACCTCTTCAAGGAAGGTTGCATCTGTAGAAGTGGTCGGAATGGGGGGACGACGAGGAGATGGGTGCGGTGGCTGAGCTGGAGGCTCAGTACGAGTCGATGACACTTTCTGAGGAGGTGGTTGGCCCGGGCTTGATTCTCGTTCACCTCCCGACTCGGAGGCATTAATTTGACCAGGCTCAAAGACCGGATTTAGAAGGGGTGAAGTTGGCGGGGGCGTAGGAATAGCTGCCTTGGCGGCAATGTCGATGGTATTGGCGGCACGTGCTGCAGCTTGAGCTCGCATTCGACTGAGCAGTCCCCCGGATTTCGTTGTTCCAGAGTCCTCCTTAGCTAGTAGAAAGTCAGCGCCGCAGCCTTCTTCATTCTTGAATAAAAGCCTGCCAGTGAAGCGAGAGGAAATCAGTACAGATATACTAGATAGAAAGAACGAGCGCGATACAAGTTGTAACGTTTGAGGAGATCCTCCCTCCATTTGACGTCCGTGCAGTCGTCAATGAGGTCCATGATGAGGTAGTAAAACTGGCGGTAATTGAAACGACTGTCCTTCTCGGCCCAGCGAGTTTGAGACGTGATCGCGAACCGGGCCTATGATGCAAATATAATATCACAGAATAATAATAAAGAATATAGAAACATACCAAGACCGCAATGTATGCAATGTGCACCGCCTCAACCTTCTCCATGCCGTGGAGAACTGCGTTGCACGAACGTACTCCACGTGGCTCGCCAGTGCCATCAGCAGTAGCTGGACCCGTAAAAATGTGTTGGGTAACCTTATGGCACTGCGTCAGAAGTTGCACAATTCCCTGACAATCTAAACACTTACTCGTTCAAGATAGAACCCATGAAAAAGTCCTGCGTAGATATCTTCGGCGTTGTACTTCAGACCGTTTTCTTCCCATAGGAATGCCGGAAGTTCAAGAGTTGACATGTCGATTTTGCCATCCTCGAGTTTTTTGCGTGTCCTGCCAAATCGTGAGAGAATGTATGCGAGCAAAAAGAAACATACTTCTCTGGATCCTCTATGAATTCTGCCACAGACTCGACCGGACAAAGAAACCCAGCAATCTGCAGGTGGTTGAGCCCGAGTTCTGACTTTGCCGTGCTCGCATTGATGGGAGGCGTCATGGTGTCCACTTTCCTATTTCGGAGGATGTACGTAGGTAATTTCTCGCGCAATCGACCGGAGTCGCTGCTCCTAGTCTCGCTAATGGCTTCATTAATCTGCATGAGGTTCAGTCAGCCAACACCGTCTCCGTATATGCACATATATGCACCTTTTTGAGAGTTGCCTTGAGGGTGGATCCGTGCGAGGGTTCATCAATTAGTGTCTTGATGGCGGGAATATCGCGTATGAGGGTAGAGTAGACCTTTTTGTACCGCGCGAGCGTCTTTGAGTTACTAGTAGGCCACCCTGCTTCGATAATGAGTACTAAAATCGGAGTGAGATCACTTACACGCGGTTGAGGGCTTCCTTTCTGGCTTGGCGTTCATCTTCACCTTCTGACTCGGAGCCACTCTGTTCTTCCTGCTTGGATAACATCACCAGGTGTACGGCTTTGTTGACATTGCAGAATAGATCGCAGCACCGTGCGATAGTTCGCCCCACAGCCTTCAGGTCCTTAAGGGGAATGTCGTGTTCCGCATCTGATTCAGAGTCAGATGCTCCTAACGAACCAGGGTCAGACCCATCCTCATCCGATGCATGGCCCCTGATGTGATGAGTATAGATATGGTACAGTTGGTACCGCATATATGCAGCTGGGTCCCACCTTTTGCTAGTAGCGCGTTTTTTACCTTTGTTTGACTTGCTTTTTGAAACAGTCTTTCCACGTTTTGACGGCCTGGAATGGTGTGATGATGGTGAAATAGCGCGCTTGCTCAGGCTGGTGGAAGGCATGTCGTGTCGTGGTGGTGGTAAAGGTTAGAAGTTAGTGTCTCGGACTTGAATCTAATCAGCAGGAGCGTGGGAAATGTTCCTTTTATGTAGACACTCCTGTCGGATCCGACCATGACGGTGACCAAGTAAGTCTTCTTAGCATCCATTCAACACGCGTAGCTCATTTATTGCACTTTATAGGTATCTTATAGTATTATTTATCCTACTGGAAGCCATGTATATGTATCTCAACGCAAGAATTCAAACATTTGCTCCCCCTTCCCCATGCAATCGCTTCAATGGACGATCTTGTCTGCGTTGGCTGCGGAAAATCGTTCGGTACTCAACGCTCATTGAGTGCTCACGAGGCCCAGTGCCAGGCAAGCAAGTCACTTGCCACCAATATCCACCGTCACCATGCAGGTCGCAAGAAGTCTAAAAAACGAAAGCGTATATCACCTAGTCCATCACCTGAGCATCCTGCAAGGTTGTCATCTCCTGTCGAGATAGAACTTCCTGACGTTCAGCTGGAAGAGGTAACATCATCTATTCTATGTGATCGTTTACTAACTCGTGGATATAGGAACCATACCGTGACTATTCTCCTCAACCGGGTCCACCGAGTCCTCCAGTCGTCTCAGGCCGCTCTGGACGGCGCATTCGTCTCCCTGCACGCTATACAGACTACCTGCCTGGGGAGCCCACCGGTCTCCGCCATGCTCCACCCGTACTTCAAGTTCCATCCGAATCACCCCTCCCTGAGGCAGGACCGTCACGGTCTAGAGCTCCTGTTGAGCATTTCCAGACGGAACCCGACTCCATGGGGCTTTTTCGACGTTACCAATACCGCCCAACGTTCATTCCTCGTGAACTCTCCGACTTCATTGACGCCCCCACACTCAATCAACCGTCACTTCCATCTTCTGGTCTTGCAAACATTGTTCCCCCATCGGAGATCACGCGGGAGAATCTTTTCTCAGCATTTAGTAGCCCAACTGCTGGCCTGCTTACCTGCTGGCATTTTTCTGGTTCCACAGCGAAGACGAAAGAGGAGACCAACCGCCTGTGGAAATATATCCAGGATCCCGATTTCAATTCGTCTGAGCAGCCAGCATTCTCACTCGACCGCGAATGTGTTCTCGTCAAAAAGTATCTCCAGGATGACTCAAATCCTTTTCGCGAGCAACATGGCTGGATCCACACTGAATTCGATCTTCCCCTGGTCAAGGAAGGCGTCAAGTACGCTTCTGAAACTGTCCCAGATGTCCCCTCCATTCCGATCAAAAATGTCATCCATCGCTCTATCACCCAAATCATGACGTCCATCCTCGCCGACACCGTTTCCTCCACTTTTCATTTACAGCCTTTTGAGAATTGGTGGACTACTGCAGACGGACGCAATATCCGTGTTTACTCTGAGGCGTATACATCCCCTCGAATGCTCGATGCTCAACATGAGATCAATTCGCTCCCCAGGGGACCTGGTGACGATCATGAGCGGATTGTAGTTCCGCTGATGCTTTGGTCAGATGCAACACAACTCGCAAATTTTGGCGACGCGTCCCTCTGGCCAGTGTATCTGTTCTTTGGAAACCAGTCCAAATACACCCGAGGTAAACCGACGGCAGGAGCATGCCATCACGTTGCTTACATCCCTTCAGTAAGTACTTGCTCATGACACGAACATGCGACTGACAAAATATCTAGTTACCTGACGACTTTCAAGACCTCTATATGAAAATGTACGGGGAAGCGTCTACAAAGGAGTTGTATACCCATTTCAAGCGTGAACTTATGCACGCCATATGGAAAATTCTCCTTGACGATGATTTTGTTGAGGCATACAAACACGGCATATTGATCAAGTGCATTGATGGTATCACAAGGCGTTTTTTCCCTCGTTTTTTCAGCTATTCGGCCGATTATCCAGAGAAGCATGTATCACACTCGCTGCTCATTTGTTTTCTTGCTAAAAGTTGACGAGTATTTGCAGGGTCCTTCTTGCATGTGTCAAATTCCTCGGAGAGTGTCCCTGTCCCCGATGTCTTGTCAAGAAAGCTGACATCCCGAAGATGGGAAGACCGTCCGATATGTTGACTCGGACCACTCAAATTCGGACGAACGATAAAAGGTACCAAACCCTGATTAACAAGGCGCGAAGATACATCTTCAAACGCGGTAAGAAAGTAAACAGCAAGAGCATTAACGACCTTCTTAAAGAGCAATCTTTGATTCCAACGCGCGTAAGTGACTTCTTTGTTGTGTCGTTTGCTCATTAAGATCCATTCATCTATTTACAGAACGCATTTTCGGAGCGTCTCTCACATGGGGAGGCTTATTTTAATTTCTTCCTTTTATTTGTTGTTGACCTGCTCCACGAGTTTGAACTCGGGGTATGGAAGGCAATATTTATACATTTAATACGCATTTTGCATGCACATGGGGGTGTTGCAATACAGGAACTTAACTGGAGGTGAGTCGTGATTCTGTTTGTTTTCATTTGTGCCATTACTCATAGGATATATAGGTTTCGAAAGGTGGGGACGTTTGGGCGGGGAACGATCCGTCGATTCCACAAAAATGCGTCAGCAATGAAGCGGTTGGCTGCCAGGGACTTCGAAGACCTTCTCCAGGTATGTAGCATACTATATGTTATCAGACATTTGCCAAGTAGTAACCACTCGCTAGTGTGCAATCCCGGTATTTGAAGGCCTGCTGCCTTCCCCCCATAACGAGGTCATCCTAGACCTTTTATTCGATTTATCAAGCTGGCATGCATACGGAAAACTTCGTATGCACACAGACGATACCCTGTCGTTTTTCGACATGACAACCATTCACCTCAGCTCTTCCGTGCGGAAGTTTCAATCGACGACATGCGCTACATATCAAACTACCGAACTGCCCGAAGAATGTGCCTCTCGAACACGAAGACGTGCGGCGCTCATTGCAAAGAACCCTCCCAGCGGTCAGCCGGCAACCAGACAGGTCGGTGGGACTACTACAACCACTGGCATCTCTAGCACACCGAAGCTAAAGAAACTCAACCTGGCGACATACAAATTCCATGCGCTCGGCGACTATCCCAACACAATCCGGCAATTTGGAACAACAGACAGCTATTCTACTCAAACGGTATATGTTGTTACTCTAAGTTGGCAATGAAAACTGACCTCTCGGACTCGAAACACAGGGGGAACTCGAACACCGGTGTGCAAAACGCCGTTTTGGACGGACAGGGAAGAAGAAAGACACACGGAATACTAGCCTTGCCCACCAAGAGGCAATCGAGCGATTCGTTACGAAAGTGAACAGCGCATGGGGTTCCATTCAAGCTGAGGAAGCCCCTTCTGCCAGTGATCCAAAGCGTCCTGAGCGTCTCCGCACGAATCCTACTAATCACTATTATATCGCCGATTCGACACGACAAGCCCACAACCTCACTGAATGGTTAAGTGACCTTGGAGACGACCCCTCCATTAATGTAAGTTACAATTTGATGATCTCGGTACACTTAATTATGCTCTTCAATGTAGAACTTTATTCCACGCCTCAAGGATCATCTACTGGCCCGTCTGCGAGGCTTTGCTTACAACGGTGATGAATACGACTTCTCAGACGAGGACCGTCGCTGTGTCATCATACAAAACAACAAGTTCTTTGAGCACGCTTACTTGCGAATCAATTACACTACCTACGATCTTCGGCGTGAACAGGACTCAATTAGCTCTCGCTTGCATCCGGATATCATGCTATTATCACAAGAAGACGAGCGCTCTCACCCATACTGGTATGCTCGTGTCTGCCTAATCTTCCATGTCGTCGTGCAACACTGCCAGGATGCTACATCTCCATACTCTAAACCAGAGCGGATGGACATTTTGTTCGTCCGTTGGTTCCAACGTGATGCAAACTTCCAATCTGGATGGGATGCCAAGCGATTGCCGCGGTTAGAGTTCTTCGACAAGGACAGCATCGGTGAAGCTTTCGGATTCGTCGACCCAGACTCTGTCATCCGTGGGGTCCATCTTATCCCCGGGTTTGGGTGGGGATTGAAAGAGGAAGACTTGGGACCATCCTTTGCGTGCCGTGAACCAAACGAGGATTGGAACTGTTACTACGTTAACATGTAAGTTCGCATTGTCCGAGTCATACTATCTATATGTTATACTAATTCTACTACTAGCTTCGTTGACAGGGACATGTTCATGCGTTTCAGAGGAGGGGGGATCGGTCACAAGGTCACCCGAGACTGGGATGAGATTTTGCAGAGCGAGGGACGCATACCGCCGCTAGACGCTGATGATTCTGACTCGGAGTCCGAGTCAGAAGGCGCCGAGGAAGACTTGCTGGACCCAGAGGACAATGACGAGCCCGGAGAATCAAATGCCGAGGATGAATTGGACTCTGAGAATCTGGTTGGTGAGCCTGAGGAAGACGATCCTCTTGTTGTGGATGACGGAGACTCTGAGAGTCTGTTTGGTGAGGAAGACGATCCGCTTGTTGCGGACGACGGAGAGGAACTCGATGAGGATATATGGGCTGAGGAAGGATACGGGGCGCTCTAGCATTATTTGTTGCACCATCCGTACTTACCATCTCTTGTGTCGTGGAATACGAGAACTCAATATTTTATATTATCAGACTTGCGACGGACTACACGTAGTTATGATATCACAATATGTTGTTTGAAGGCTCCGTCACACGTTCTGACATAAGCAACAAGTCGCGACTGACTTTGTTCACACGCTGTCAGGTGATCTCCGCCACATCCGGTAATATCACAATTCTGCAATTTTTGTGATGCATGACTGTCGTTATGCTTCAAATTGCAACTCAGTGATCACGATCATGACTCGAGTCCTGGTCCACAGGAATCGGGGATAGAAATGGAGTTAATGGCGGAACTTTTGAAGTGAAGATA
>JBBPOT010000302.1:0-11119 GCA_038091595.1 Leccinum subatratum | reverse complement strand
GCGGCTTCACACGATAACGTGACGGTTTGTCTGTTTTTGGACCATTCATCTATGTAAGATAGTCCGGCCCGGAGGATAACTAGTTATCTCGCTGGGTACT
The DNA here is from genome assembly GCA_038091595.1 of Leccinum subatratum. Classification (NCBI taxonomy): domain Eukaryota; kingdom Fungi; phylum Basidiomycota; class Agaricomycetes; order Boletales; family Boletaceae; genus Leccinum; species Leccinum subatratum. Next base: position 11,019 of record JBBPOT010000302.1, on the reverse strand, counting down.
AAGCCCTCATCAGCAAGACTGCAAAAAGTCTGGATTGACTGGACTGGACTGGACTGACTGGAGCCAGCTCATTCAATAGTTCATTGGAAAAGATTTACAATCTATTAGTTGTTTCAGAAATTTAGTGTACCAGTGGCTTAGTATCTCAATCTTAATAGTTGTTTCAGCAATCATGGAGTCAAGCTGTAGAGTCCTTCTAGTTATTTCAATTGTTTAAATCACCTAGTGACTCAGTGGTCTAGTGTCCATAGTGTTTTCAATAGTCTAGTAGGTCAGTGTGTCAGGTGTTCAGATAGACTCAGTATTGAAGTGATTCTGTAGTCTAGTCTTTTAATACCATCAGCATTTCAGTTATCCACTTGTTCAGTCTGCCACTAATTCCAGTGGTCCAAGAATCTAATATGCTAGTTTTCTAGTGTTGTCAGCAGGCAAATCAATCAGTAGTACAGTGATTTAAATCTATTAGTTGTTCAGTGCTCCAGAACTCTAGTGTTTGAGTAATGTCAGCAATCTAGTAATCCAATGATCCATAAGTTCCAGATTATCAATAGCACAGCAGCACTTCCAATACAGAGGTTTAGTCATTCAATTATATAAGCCATTTAGCTTTCCAGTACTACTAGCAATCCAGCCAGCCAGTATAACAGCAAAACAGTAATATAGTATTACCAGTAGCCCAGTTGTTTGAGTGGACTAGTTATCAAGTAGCACAGTAGTCTAGTCTCCCAGTTATTCAGGTGTACCCAGGCATCCAGTAATATCAATTGTGCAGCAGTCCAGTCATCAAGGTAACACAGTAGTCCAGTCTTTCTGTTGTTCAATTAGACCAGACATCCAGCAACACAGCAGTCCAGGAGTTCAGTCTTCTAGTTTTTCAAGTTGACAAGTCATCCAAGTCATCCAGTCACATCCAGCAGTCCAGCAATCCAGCAATCCAGTAGTTCAACCTGACAAGTGAACCAGTTATCCAGTCATGTCCAGTCATCCAGTCACATCCAGTAGTTCAGTCTTCCAAGTAGACCAGCCATCCAGCCATGTCCAGTAGTTCAGCCTTCCAAGTCGACCAGTCATCCAGTCAAGTCCAGTAGTTCAGCCTTCCAAGTCAACCAGTCATCCAGTCAAGTCCAGTAGCACAGCAGTCAAGTCATTTCTAGTAATTCAGTTGTCAAGTGATGCAATCATTCTAGAAATCCAGTAACTCAGTGATTCAAGGCAATTCAGTTAGTCATCCAGTCTAGCTGTCCCGTTGTGAAGCAACTCAAACTTCCATAAATCCCGTAATCAAGTTGCCCAATCTAATTCAGAGAAAGAAATTCAATCCAATTAGAAATATTCCCCTAATTACATTTATGTAGAATAGAATCCTATTCTAAACCTGAACCTTCCTAAAATTTCCTCTCAATCATCTGACCCCTGTGACAGCCTCATCTTACACGACTATAAGGTCAATGTCCACTCTGCACATCTGAGACGAACATTAATGTATGAGCAGTTTGGGCCAGGGTCCCGTGCAGACACCAGCAGATCAGTACTTCCGCTCTGCTGATGAGTGGTTCAGGTCATGGATTACTTCCTCGTTATTATGTTCTTTGACACGACGTGCACATAAGACGTCTATACAGCAGGTCACTGCAGATCTGAGACGAACGACACCACTGTGCCAGAGTGGTTCGGGTCATTGATTGCTTCCTCATTATTAGGTTCTTTGACACGACGTGCACGAGACGTCTATACAGCAGGTCACTGCAGATCTGAGACGAACGACACCACTGTGCCAGAGTGGTTCGGGTCATTGATTACTCCCTCGTTATTAGGTTCTTTGACACGACGTGCACGAGACGTCTATACAGCAGGTCACTGCAGATCTGAGACGAACGATACCACTGTGCCAGAGTGGTTCGGGTCATTGATTACTCCCTCGTTATTAGGTTCTTTGACACGACAGGTCAGTACTTCCACTCTGCAGATCTGAGACAAACGACACCACTTATGCCAGAGTAGTTTGGGTCATTGATTACTTCCTCGTCATTACATTCTTTGACACAACGTGCACACGAGACACCTATACAGTAGGTCAGTACTTCTTCCACTCTGCAGATCTGAGACGAACGACACCACTTGTGCTAGAGTGGTTTGAATCATTGATTACTTCCTCGTCATTACATTCTTTGACACGACGTGCACACGAGACGTCTATACAGCAGGTCAGTACTTCCGCTCTGCACGTCTGATCAACTTACATTCAACACTGGAATGACGCCCGTACTATTACATTAGCCGCGCTCATCAAGCTAGGATCGCGAGCGGCGAGAATGGGCGAGACGTAGTGCACGTAGTGAATTTTTGAACGTAGTTCATATGAATGACACTTACTGTCGACGATCTAAGAGCGGTGGCTCTACCCGGGCCTATAATTTCATCTCCGGTCACACCGTCGTCATCCGGCCTCGTCTCCTTCGCAGTCAACGCGAGTGGGAGGGATACCTTAATTATCTATGCCACTGGGACGTTGTTAGTATTCGAATGCAGTTGAACGCGATGAATTCACCGTGTGACCCTTGCAATTCTGGGTTCTGTGTCGCAAACATTCTCGACAGGTACTCACTCATCGGTGCTTGCTTCGTCAATGCCGTTTCCGTCACCCCTCGCATCCCGTGAGCTTGCATCCTTGTCCTCCGTTTCAGACGTTGGAAAGGGAACATGGCCGGCGTCCAGGATGAGGAACAGAGGCCGAGCGAGGGTAGGCGCGAAGGCAGGAATGGGCGACGAGGGTGTGGCTTTGCGGCGCACACAGGAGTAAGGTGAGCGATGTGGGCGTGCGCATCTGTATAGCCAGGGGATGGTGAGGGCGAACGTGCGTGCCCATCCAAAGGGGGCGAGGAGATGGAGAGGGGAGGGAGGGCAAGCGAGGTAGGCGCGAAGACAGGCATACCACGCGCGTGCACGTGGTGGCATGGCGGGAATTGAAACTTTAATGGGTCGTCTACTAGGATGTGGCAACGCACAACATCTAGAGCAGTCCGTCGGAGGTCAGCTCACGCGGGACAAACAATTACATTCCCTTACCTTGCTTAGAAAGGATGACATGTGTGTTGAAGGCAGTGGCAAGCTGCAGCACGCTAAAGCAAGGACAGTCCGACCTCAGGTAGGGGAGACCAAGTTGACTAAGCCCATCAGGACTCATTCGCTATCACGCGTGCATGAATAAGTTAGGTGCAACGACGTGAATGTAGGTGACGAACGCACTACCGTGAGTAATCCTGCTCGTGCACCTTGTTCAAACTCGCGGAAGGCAACACGGGGATTGTGTTGGACGTGACCCGGGTGTCATCCTGGCCCGGCAAATGTAGATTGAACATGAACATGATTGCTATATCATAGGTTGCTTTTGAGTTCGAAAGGCTCAGAGAGACTGAGACACTCGCCGTTGAGCAAATCTCGGCGTCTGTGATAAAGACCTCTGGATGGCCAGAAGTAGAAAGAGAAACGAAGATCAACACTGAAACCTGCACCTTTCCGTTATCCTTCCACACTAGTATTGCTGCGTGCCATCTCGAGAGGATTTTTTGAGTCGACGTAGCCGTTTTCTTTTGCGGAGGTGGTTACGGCGTTTGTTGGATAACAATCGTAGTGCACCGATCAAGGAGATATTTTTCGGCAGGAGAGTACCATTGAGAAACCGTTGAGAGGAGAGGTCTTTAAAAGAGCAGGAATGAGGGGCAGAGTCCCAGCTCGCCGCCATACCGTTGAGAGGAAAGGTAAAGAGCAAGAATCCCACAATCGATTAAAAGAACGCCGTCACGTGACCTTCCATAAACGGTTTGAACCGCCCCCACTGAGTAAGATAATTATATTCATTTTCGGTGCTTTAATAATAGGAGCCGAGTTGTGCAGGGGACAGTCTGTTTCTACACATCTGAGGCATGGCCGGCGCCATTCAAGTTGGTTGTTTTTAATTGTAATTAGCCCTGATATAATGCTGTCATTACCTTCCCTCGACTTGGACGTATGCGTGATTGCTGTCAATGTTTCATATACACTCTTCTTGTATATATCGATCACATGACTGCACGAACGGGCAGCGTTGGTTGCAGATACGGCGAGAGAAGATAACAAAAGCAGGGATGGTTCGCGGAGGTTAGTATGAACGGTCTGTGGATGAATATTTGGAAGGCAATAATTCACGCGTAGCGTAGTGGGTTGCATCACGAAAGGCGCATTCGTGTAGGCAGTATACTGCATCTGTTATCTCAGATCGAGAACATTTACTACTATCGAATGGTATGACAATGCTCACGATGATCATGCACTTCGTCGACCCACTTGTTCGAAGAAGAATCCAACTCGGCCACGATATGTTGTCCCCACTGCTCGCCGACGAATCTTCGACGATTTGATCGAGTACTAGCCAACAATAGTTAGCATGGCAAGGAAAATGAAATTGGACGAGCGCAGAGTAGTCGCATACATTTGTTCTGCGAGCAAATGACAGAATATTGTTTTCGTGGAAGATTATAGACCTGTCTGGTGCCTGCTTGAACGCCTGCCGTAGATCAATTCGTCGCCAGTCGACAGGATGATCGTGGCAAGCAAGAGTAAAATGTGCCGGCCAAGAGACACTTCACATTAACCAAGATAAAATTCTTACTCTTCAAATCTTGGATCGCACTGAGTCGGCCGGCCCAAGAACGTGCTCATTTGACGATCGAGCATAACAAGCACCCTACAATACGAATGAGAGGATGCCCCGACGAGAAAGAAGGTCCGCACGAACACCAAACCGTCCTCTTTCCATAGCTCGCCTTCGACAGACAGTTTATCGTCGTACGATCTCACGTCCTGTGCTAACCGAGTACCTACCCTGGACGATCCTTCAACACACCTGTGGAGCCAATGTTCTTTACAAGAATAGCGCACACAGCCGTTCACCACAAGGCCCCAACGAGAATCAAAATGAGAAGCCTATAGAGAAACAGAAGAGAACACGCACGCACTAGGTTTGTTTCCCGATCTATCTAAATATCAGATGCAGTGAATCCAGTTCCCTCACCAACCGGCGAAATCTCTGCCACCTTCCATACCGTGATATCGGATCGGCGGAGGTCGGTCGGCAACGCTTGCTCGGTCGTGTAACACGTCTTCTCGAGCCACACTTCCTCATCACTGTCCCAGTCGGTCTTGGTGATCAGCCGGTACTACTGAACACGTTGACGGAACTGGTGAAGAGTACGTATCAGGGGCAAGATCGTCGATAGATAGACTTACCTGTACGCTCGGGTCGCGGGAGGTGCGTCGGGACAGGTGAGAATTGGCACCGTGCGATTTGGTTCAGGAGAAACAGGCATCACTTGAATACGCTGAACTGATCAGTCCCGAACCCTGAGGTGGGCCTCCAGGCGTCTTAGACAGCTGAGACCCCGGGTGATTGCTGAGCATCCGTGAAAGCGCCATATTTTCCCACTCGTAACCTCGATACTGAATCGAGTCAATGAAACGAACACAACAAAGGAGCGTGTATGACGTACGATAAACTGTTTGCCACGAAGGTTGCCTGTCTTAACGCCAATCGTCTTGATTTGGAATACTCCACGCCAACATTTTTCCAGTCCAGAAGCGGACTCAAACGATCCAAGACGGTTCCACGGGTTGAAAAGTTGTTGTCGTATCTTGTTGCAGAAAGAGGAACATAACGTTCGTCAGGCTGCTAACAGAGAGTCTTCGATAGATTGCATCCGTCGATTGATGATGAGGTCTTGCATGAAACACCCATCTGATCATACAGTCAGCCGCACTCATATCATCAGTACGGACTGATGACTCCCGAACTGCTTGTAGTCGAGTACCGACATCTTGACCCGATCAGAAGGAGCGTTGAAGAACTTGACGCTTCGGAGCTGGATAGGATCATTCGAATCATCCGCCATGATCGCCGGATACGCAGCATGATCAAGCAAACGAGCGCAAATACGGCTCTGTATTTCCGAGACGATGTGCTTCAACTATCTCCCATCAATGGTGTAAGAGTTTCTCTTGGCGGGCATGATGATGAACGCGACGACGGCCGCCTTGGTAAGGCGATAATTCAGACCTGTCAATGACGTGATGAGACGGCGCAGCGCCGCAGCCAAACATCATGGTCGAGGGAAACTCACGCGCAAGCGATTCAATGAACATGACCATTCCCTTGTTAAGGAACTCGTAACGACCGTGTCCCGCGGTAAACATCTTTCAGGGAAGACATTAGCGGCGGACGTCCAAGAACCAACGTAGAGCGTACTCTTGCGGTCGAAATCATAGTAACCATAAAAGTGACCGCGGAAGAACTCGCCAGTCATGGCTTGGGCAGTCGCGTGCAAATGTTGGGACTTGTGCATCGCCTGCGATTCGATAAGGTGGAGCCCGTTGGGCACAACGCCGTCCGGCTTGCGCTTGAGCGAATATTCCGATGGGTATGGTATGCCGTGATGAGTCCGACATAGTTGTGAAGATGTCAGCTCAGTGCGCGGCGACACGATCGATGCAATAGCGGTGGTATATGATATGCCCCGCTAGCCGGCTTCGTGGTGGGCGTCAAAGTGCTGGTTGTTTTTGTGAAAATGAGCGTCTACGAATACTCCGTGATGGGGGCCTACCGTAACGATACCGCGTTCGTCCACAAACTCTTCGCTCTCGGTTAGACTCCTCAGACATGGACCCAGATTGTCGAAGGCGAAGTTCATTCAGATCTGTCAATGGCGTGATCAGACGACGCAGTCAAGGATCATGATCGAGGCAAACTCACACGCAAGGGATTCAATCAACGTGTCCCGTTCTGTTGGGACACATAGTGAGCGTGACCCGCGATAAACATCTTTCAGAGAAGACATTAGCAGCGGACGTCCAAGAACCAATGTAGAACGTACTCTTGAGGTCGAAATCATAGTGACCATAAAAGTGACCGCGGACGAACTCGCGAATCATGGCCTGGGCGGTCGCGTGCAAATGTTGGAACTTGTGCATCGCCTGCAATTCTATAACGTGGAGCCCGTTGGGCACGACGCTGTCCGGCTTGCGCTGGAGCGAATGTTCCGATGGGTATGCCGTGATGAGTCCGACACAGTTGTGAAGACGTCAGCTCAGTGCCCGGCGGCACGTCCGATGCAATAGCGATGATATATGCCTCTCTGGCCAGTATCGTGGTCGACGTCAAAGTACTGATTATCGTTGTCGTAATCAACGCCGACGAATACTCCGTGATGGAGGCCTACCGTAGAGATAACGCATTCGTCCACAAATTCTTCGCTCTCGGGTAGACTCCTCAGACGTGGACCCAGATTGTCGAAGGCGAAGTTCATTCAGACCTGTCAATGACGTGGTGAGACGACGCAGCGAAGCACCATGTTCGAGGCAAACACGTCCAAGAACCAGCGTAGAGCGTAGATCTGCGCATCGTCTAGAGCGCTCGTCAGAAATGCCTGTGCTTGCTCCCATTTCCTGTCGCTCCCGTTCGACTCCTGTACGCGACAAAGGGCTAGGTTTCCCGCGATCTCGGTCACACGCGCCCGCAATGCATGGTTCAAGAACGGCGTCAGATCCTTGCACTTGAAGCCCTTCTTGGCGCAGCGCAGTCCTAACTCTTCTTGCAAACCGAGCGTCATGATGTAAAAAGGGTAACATAGCTTGGGGTTGCGTTCGATCCCCTCTTTGGCTATCATCGCCTCTGGAATGCTAGAGCGGATTACGAAGAACTTCATGTCCAACATGTCCGCGAGGACCGGTTCCCCAGCTTTCCCCCGCTCGCGAATGGCCTTGACACAGACCGGCAACGCGTCAACCCACAATTTGAACGGCATACCGACGTCCACGAGCTCGGGTTCGCCTGTGCTCTTGTTGATGGTCTGGAAGATGCCTTCGCTGATGGCAAACTCGTTGAGAGGAATGAGTCCAGCGAGCGCGATCCCGAGTTTGTATAGATCGCGGTCCTTTGCGTACTGCATCACGGCCTTCTGGTGATCGATGGTCGATCGAAGCGTGAGAGTCGACTCACAGCGAGAGAAACCATAGTCGCCAAAGAGTTTTTCGAGGTGAGTGACATTGCCGAGCGCGTGTAAACGAGAGTGCAGATCCGCGCTGCGAATAACATGCGATGAGGAAGTCGGACATGTTTGGAAATGCCAAGCACTCTTTCGAGCAATGGTGCGTGAAAGCTCCGAGCAGCTCGAGGGCGTGATGCAATAGAGGCAATCTGATTCCCCGTTTGCCGACGAAGGCGAGGACGAGGGGAATGAGCTGTGGAATTTGAAAGGCTTTAACGTATTTTGCAGCGGATTTCTGGCGTTCGTCCAAAGAGGACGAGAGGGCATGTGCAAGGGTGGAGATGGCCAATTCGGCAGCATACACGTCTTCTGGGAAATCTTCAAGGACTTTGATTATCGCTGGGGCCTGACTCTTTTGGTCGACATTATAGTAACCATCAAAGTGAACACGGACGGACGTCCGGCTTGCGCTTGAGCGAATGTTCCAATGGGTATGCCTTGATGAGTCCGACACAGTTGTGAAGATGTCAGCTCAGTGCCCGGCAGCACGTTCGTGCTGGCCGGCTTCGTAGTCGACGTCAAAGTACTGATTGATGTTGTAGAAATTAACGTCGACGAATACTCCGTGATGGGGGCCTACCGTAGCGATAACGCGATCGTCCACAAACTCTTCGCTCTCGGGTAGACTCCTCGGACTTGGACCCAGATTGTCACTGTCGAAGGCGAGAATTCAAACCTGTCCATGACGTGATCAGACGACGCAGCCAAGGATCAATGATATCGAGGCAAACTCACACGCAAGGGATTCAATAAATATGTCCCCTTCTGTTGGAACTCATAGCTACCGTGACCCGCGATAAACGTCTTTCAGGGAAGACGTTAAGTCCGGACGTCCAAGAACCAACGTAGAACGTATTCTTGCGGTCGACATTATAGTGACCATAAAAGTGGCCGCGGACGGACGGACGGCTTGCGCTTGAGCGAATATTCCAATGGGTATGCCTTGATGAGTCCGACAGCTCAGTGCCCGGCAGCACGGTCGTGCTGGCCGGCTTCGTGGTCGACGTCAAAGGACTGATTGATGTTGTAGAAATCAACGTCGACGAATATTCCGTGATGAGGGCCTACCGTTACGATAATGCCATCGTCCACAAACTCTTCGCTTTTGGGTAGACTCCTCGGACTTGGACCCAGATTGTCACTGTCGAACGCGATAATTCAAACCTGTCAATGACGTGATCAGACGACGCAGCCAAGGATCAATCACATCGAGGCAAACTCACACGCAAGGGATTCAATAAACATGTCCCCTTCTGTTGGAACTCATAGCTACCCACCCGCGATAAACGTCTTTCACGGAAGACGTTAAGTGCGGACGTCCAAGAACCAACGTAGAACGTATTCTTGCGGTCGACATTATAGTGACCATAAAAGCGGCCGCGGACGGACGGACGGCTTGCGCTTGAGCGAATGTTCCAATGGGTATGCCTTGATGAGTCCGACAGCTCAGTGCCCGGCAGCACGTTCGTGCTGGCCGGCTTCGCGGTCGACGTCAAAGTACTGATTGATGTTGTAGAAATCAACGTCGACGAATATTCCGTGATGGGGGCCTACCGTTACGATAACGCGATCGTCCACAAACTCTTCGCTCTCGGGTAGACTCCTCGGACTTGGACCCAGATTGTCACTGTCGAAGGCGATAATTCAGACCTGTCAATGACGTGATCAGACGACGCAGTCAAGGATCAATGAGATCGAGGCAAACTCACACGCAAGGGATTCAATCAACGTGTCCCCTTCTGTTGGAACTCATAGCTACCGTGACCCGCGATAAACGTCTTTCAGGGAAGACGTTTAGTGCGGACGTCCAAGAATCAACGTAGAGCGTACTCTTGCGGTCGACATTATAGTGACCATAAAAGTGGCCGCGGACGGACGTCCGGTTTGCGCTTGAGCGAATGTTCCGATGAGTATGCCTTGATGAGTCCGACACAGTTGTGAAGACGTAGCACGGTCGTGCTGGCCGGCTTCGTGGTCGACGTCAAAGTACTGATTGATGTTGTAGAAATTAACGTCGACGAATACTCCATGATGATGGGGGCCTACCGAAGCGATAACGCCATCGTCCACAAACTCATCGCCCTCCTCAGACTCCTCAGACTCAACAACACTTTAAGGAACACGGGAGTCTTCACGCGGTCCAAAATGTTCGCCATCGCTCCTGTCGATTATCAGCCCTGAACGAGAAAAACATTGCCAATCGACTGGATAAGATTGGAGCGAATAAAAATACTCACTTCTTGCAATCGTCTGAAGTATCGTCCGTTGAATAACGCCTCATCTTCGTGCCAAGGTCAGACATAGACCACTACCAAAGTACGAAGAGAACCAGGGCCGGCAGCGGCGTGGATCCCAGGGATGGGTCATTGTAGGTGGAAGAGCAAATCGTGATAAGAGCTGTCGCACGGCGAAGAATCCGGCAAACGCCTGCGGAGACTGAAACTGAAACTGAACCAAAATGTTGTACAACGAAACATGTATCCTACGTAGCCGACTACAAATTACATGTATATGGGGCACATCCAACCGTTAGAGAAGCCGGTGGTGGGTTCAACTCCGTTTGTTTGTATGTTATTGAATACTAGTCGCATACATCTGGTTATATGGAAGGACGGTTGGTTCAGTCGTGAGTTTTGTACATGAGTCTCATGTAGGAGTTTCCAAAGTTCGTACGGTATGCCGTCAAGTCCGGTGGCAGTCCCGTTCCGGGATCGTTTTAGGGCTTGTAGAACGTGGTCATCCGTGAGGAGAGAGTGGAGGGGTGAGTCGGGGGAGCAGAAGTGTTGTGCTGCTGGGATTCCAGTTAAGACTGAGTGTTGTGCTTGTTGTCGTTCGGGGTTGTCATGTAGCAGGAGGTCTGCGCGTTGGAGGGTGTCGTGGTATTGTCGTCTTCTTGCTCGTCTTCGCCGTGCCCTCCTCCTCGTCGTCATCCACATTGAGCTCG
>JBBPOT010000301.1:0-11189 GCA_038091595.1 Leccinum subatratum | reverse complement strand
TCTATCAAGGTATACTAATAGCTCGCGACGATCAGACAAGGTCCGCAAATCCAACCCGTCGATTGCCGAAATCGAACACGGTGTAGACGCTCTTTAGGAAAACGGTACCGAGGGACCAAATCCCTGATAGTGCGGACGAATGAGTTCAGTCTCGGGTCAGCATGAATAAACTGAAAAAGACCCCCGGAATTTGAGGATATTGAAAGCTCACCGTCAGGACTCAGACCAACGATGGCGCTGAAACAGTCGGGTGAACCAGTCCGAACAGGTCCCAGCTTAAGGATCGAGGTAGGGATCTCGAATGTCCTACCGCCGCCAAAGTCGAAGCTGATCGTGGGGAATTCGTCACATGGGACTGTAGGACGTACGATGGAACCGAAACATTTGATTGGAATTGGGATTGGATGGGAACTCACAGCTATAATACCCACGGCCAACGGCCTTGCCACCGAGGGTCAAGTGCAGCTTACACACTTCCCACCAATCACCAATGATCAGGTTGGCACCGGTGTCGATGATGGCGGCTATATTCCCTAGTTTCGTCTGTTGGTTACCCTGAATTTTCTGTATGTTCACCTGCCAGAATCCCTGACTCGACAGCATAAGCTCACGTCCACGTCCACTCGCAACTTCAGCTCACCACCACAGTAACGGGTGTATATATGATTTCACCTTTATACAGCTCGCCGTTCTTGCCACCAAGGCATAACTCGCCTCCATCAGAGGTGACCTTGATTGAAAATATTGCTTCGGTTACCTTTCCTTCACGTACGAGCGTTTCGAAAAGGGGGCTGGCAGGATACGATGACATTGACCGGAAAGCCATCCCCAACATACCATCTGGAGGGAAATCCATATCAGTAGAGTATATTGTTGCGGCACCGATGGTCTGAATGTCCGCCTACTCGATGGTCAGACGTATATACGTTCGAAAATGACGGAGAACATACACTGAGGCCAGAAATGGTGACATTATCAGTGTATTGTTTGCCTGAGGCAGTGGCTCCATCACTAAACTTGATATTGAATGTCGATCCCTTGGCTTCGGCCGTGCGTGACGAAGCAGGGTCCCAGGGGGTGTGTTCTAAGCAACCGGAGCAAGTGGGCCCCGGAAGGAAGAGATCACTGCGTGGGACTGAGCAAATCAGTTGCGGGGATTTGATGGGATCATTACCCACCTGGAACCAGTGTCGATTTCAACTGCAATGGAGGTCAGGACCGTCAGGTCGACGTATATCAGGAATAAATAGAGAAACATACCGGTAAAAGATTTGGGAGGAGAACCAATTGTAATGATGCCATACCAGACGGAATCTTGACCATGATGACTTGTCAAGGTTGTGGAACCAACAGCGCGGTTCTTCAAGCTTAGAAGCTCCGTCCCTTTCACCGCAAGAGGGTGGGCCATCCCCGTATTTCTCTCATAATTTTCGAGGCCCCGCAGTATTTTACTATAAAAACATTTCTTGAACGAAGGGTGATGTAGGATGAGCTTCGAACGTACGCATTGACTGATTTGACATGGGAGTGGAGTGCTTCGAAATCCACGAGGCTATTGTCAAAGTTCAACCACGGACTCGACCGTTTGATGAGTGGTGTCGTCGTCGTCCCGTTTGTTTTCCGGTCAAGCGCAATAATTGCAAGAATGATTATAGAGATTGCGAGGCGCATTCAGAACACTGGGGGGACCAAGAGACTGGTATCACTGTATTCACCTTTCTTTTGGATCCGTTTCCGTCCAATTGAGCTGATTCGCCTTTTTGAATTCACCAGTGCATGGGAACGGTCCATGAATATAGATCATGCTGATGCTCTAGTGAAGTTTGAAGCAGAAATTTCGAAACATGTTTCCTGCACTATATTGAAAACAGCCGTAAGTGATACGGCAAGCATGATGGCGATGATCTCCAGCGCCTCGTAGTCAGGTAGCAGAGATATGAAACTGATGGATGATGACGAGCCTACGGTCACGAGCGGTTCAAAGAGCGTCTCGTCTATGGACCAGACTGGATGGGCTGTTCGAAGGCCTTTAGTATCACGTCTACTAAGTCACGGTATCATGCAGCAAACCGAAACTGTCGGCTCTCGCAGGTCCTGATTCGGAGTTCGCTATGTCTCGATGGACACGAGCGTACTACGGCATTTCAGCAGCAAGGAAGCTAAAATGTATAATTAGAGAAGAAGCATTTCAATGTGATGACGCATTGAAGAGTTCCTGGCTTCCAGCCTTTCGGCTAACTCGAACTTGTTGTTTCAAACGAACAATGATCTCGAATTTTTCGTATACTACATAGTAAACGTCCGTTTAATGAGATCTTCCGCGGTTGCTTTTGACGGATTTACTTAATTGCCAGCAGTATGATAGAGGCTTGCCGAAAACTGGTGGAAATTGATGGAATCGCCAAGGAGAATGACATTTCGGACTCCGCCGAATGGTAGTTCCCTTCCTGCCAACCACTTAAGGTCGAGCTCTTTGCCTGGCTGGACCAGGCTCAAAGTCGCTGAAACTACCAAGGTTGACATTTTGTCTATTAGTATGAGGTTTGTTTCGCCAATACTACTTCGCAAGTTTTCTAGTCGCTTTCTGTGATCGTTCGCGACCATTAACCGGTGTTTGCGCAATGCGTTATGAGTTCTTATGACGTGAAGCGTTTTTCCATCATTGTCACTGGTTGCGGATATATGTAAGTGCTCTTAACCAGCGGATGGGCCAGAACATCGCGATGTTTGAAATTTTCTGTGATGACTTGAATCATTCGGGACTTCCATACACCACCTTCGTCTGGCACGATCATAAAAATCTGAGTCGGAACTCATCGATACTCATCAATGCCATCAGTCACATTCTTGTCCTCCAACTCCGACTCAGGCATGCACTACCACCCTCCTCGAGACTCTTCCTCCCCGACCAACTCGCACAGGCCGCCCTTTCGTCCCCCCGCTCCCGCAGCTCCAACTCCCCGGAGTCCCCGCCCTGCCAGTCCGTTCGTCCACCGCCTGCGTATCTGTCCAGGGAGCTTAACCTATCAGAAGAGTCAGAGCATCGGAATCTCGTTCTCCAACCCATCCCTATCTCCAGACTCCAGACCAGCCCAAGCCTGCTTAATCCCACAAACCCTGGAGATCGCAAAACCCGTCTGCCAGCACGCGTTTGCCAGTGTCTGCCAAGGATTTCGTGTTCGGAGAGACCCTCAGCAAAGGATCGTATTCCACCGTGCGTATCAACTGACGTTTCACCGTGACCTTGCTGTGTCCGATTCCTGACGTGGTATTTGACATGCATTTTGACACCGGCCGCACGCGGTACGCCCGCACAGGACAAGAATCAGTTGATTCGCAAGGAGAAGATGCTCGTCACTCTTGCAGAGAAGAACACCCTCGTGAGGCTCGGGGCTGGACACCCGGGAATCATCCTACATTGGGCTTTCCAGGCTGGAGTTTATGTGCGTGTGCTACGTCTGTGCCCTTCCTCTGAAAAAAGCTGACGAGGCGGTGCAGTTCTTGTGTTGGACCTGGCGTCGAACGGGGACATACAATTGCGGATATCGCACCTAGGGTCGTTGTCATTGGCATGCGCTAGGCATTATACGGCGCAGATAATCTTTCGGGACGAGGAAGATTCTTGAAAACGGCCGTAAGTCATCCTCTCCGCACTAGGTACCTGCTCTGCTCATTCCCATCCCCGCAATAGCAAAAGATCGCGCTAACTCGTTTGTCGGGACTGTTCCAGGGCTCTTAGAACGCAACGAGATGTCCAAGAGGTGCGCCAGCGCTGGTTCCCCGTCGATGTCACGCACCTTACAACTGTCCGAGTACCTCACGTGGCAAAAGATCAAGGCGCTTGATTACTCTTTCCCCGAAGGCTTCGACAAAGACGCTAAGGATTTCGTAAGCAAGCTTCTGGTGCGCCTGATCTCCCTCTTTGCGCACTTTAAATCGTCCCCCACTCACACAAATATAGGTTCGTGAACCCTCCAGGACAACGTGGACGAACACTCGAACCCGAACCTGAGTGCGACAGTCGACGTCGCCAAGGCAGCCGAGGAGAAACCATCGTCTTTTGTATGCCACGATACCCCAAACGTTGATATTGTCCTCGACATCGATGTGATACCCATTCCTTCGATGATTCCAGAACGGTATGGTTTCAAGGGAGGGGAGGGGACAAATTTTGCCTCGGACGGCAGCCTGATTGACAAGTCGGCCATCATTAGCACCATCGCATCTCTCAAGCTCGAACGGGGCCGCAAATGCAATCGAGTATTGACGCCTGTGCAGGGCCACAGGTGGTCATGTTGTGATGCAGATTTATGAGTCCGATCGTCCATTCCTCGGTTGACGCTCAATGAACATCCTGAAACAAGGTTCGTCACTGCTTCTTCCTGGGGAGATAATCATATTTGGTACGCGAGTCGAGGCACGGTCTCTGAAATGCCGGGGGAGCAAGCTGAGGCTTCCGATCAGCGTAAGCATCTCGCCAATACGGCCCAATATAGACAGTTGGTACTGACCAGAGCACGGAACCTTCGTTTGAATCACCAGGTTTCTGGAGCCTCGGTGCCGTTCTCCTAAAGAGTGTCTTCGATTTCGGCAACGAACAGGTCGGATTTGCGGACCTTGTCTGATCGTCACGAGCTATTAGTAAGCTTTGAAAGATATCAAGCGAGATCTTACGATATTTATCAATCTATAGGAATCACACGTAACGACCCGCGTCTCATCAAAGCCATCAGCCGCATCAGTATGATTTATATCATACAGTCAGTTCTTACCCAGGATGCAACCAGATCGTTGCCAAGCACTGGCACTGGTGAAATAAAGGCGAATTCGTCGATGCCCAGTAGTCTTGTCGATGCCCCATGTTCCAAATGCGCCTCTCAATTTCTACAATCATCCTTGCAACGGCTGCCTCGACTTTGCCAATCATCGAGCTTGATCGGAAAACCAACGGGATAAGTGATACCACTTACCCAACCGTCTTCGTGGTTGAAGCCTGACAACAGCGTGGATCTCGACGCACTTCACTCCCATGTCGAATCAGTCAATTCGTATGTTCAAGGCTCAACCCACATCACCCTTCGTTCAAGAAGCATTTTCATAGTAAAATACTGCGCGGCCTTGACAATTACGAGAGAAATACGGGAATGGCCCACTTGCTTGCGGTGAAAGGGACGGAGCTTCTAAACTCGAAGAAGCGCGCTGTTGGTGCCGCAGCCACCTTGACAAATCATGGACATTTCGTCTGGTATGGCACGATTACAATTGGTACTCCACCCAAATCTTTTACTGGTAACTTATGTTTCTCTTTGTATTACTGATATACGTCGACCTGACTTCCATTGCAGTTGATATCGACACTGGTTCCAGGTGGTTACATTCCACCCAACCCCTGCAACTTATTTGCTCAGTCCCACGTGCTAGTGATATCTTCCTTCCAGGCCCCACTTGCTCCGGTTGCTCAGGACATGCCCGCTGGGATCCCGCTGAGTCGCGCACAGCTGGAGCCAAGGGTTCGACATTCAAAATCGAGTTTGATGATGGAGCCACTGTCTCAGGCCAACAATACATCGATAACGTCACCATTTCTGGCCTCAGTGTACAGTGTTCTCCGTCATATCCGAACGTATACACGTCTGACCATCAAGTAGGCGGACGCTCAGACCATCGGTTCCGCAACAAGATACTCTACCAATATTGTTTTCCCTCCAGATGGTATGTTGGGGTTGGCGTTCGGGTCAATATCATCGTATCATGCCAGCCCCTTTTTCGAAACACTCATAAATGAAGGAAAGGTAACCGAACCAGTATTCTCAATCAAGCTCACCTCTTCTGGAGGCGAGTTGTATCTTGGCGGAAAGAACGCCAACCTGTATGAAGGTAAAATCATCTATACACCCGTGACCGAAGTGGTGAGTTGAAGTGTCGAGTGGACGCGGACATGAGCTTATGTTGTTGAGGCAGGGATACTGGCAAGTGAACATAAAGGCAATTCAAGGTGATCACCAGACGATATTGAGAGATATAACAGCCATCATCGACACCGGTTCCAACCTAATCGTTGGTGATCCGTCGCAAGTGGCCAAGCTGCACTCGACCCTCGGTGGCAAGCCCGTCGGCCGTGGGTATTACAGCTGTGAGTTCCCGTCCAATTCCAGTTCGATATTTCGGTTCCATCGTACGTCCTACAGTCCCGTGTAACAACTTCCCGACGATAAGCTTCTACTTTGGCGGCGATACGACGTTCCAGATCCCTGCCTCGATCGTCAACATGGGACCAGTTGGGGGTTCGCCCGACTGTTTCAGCGGCATCGTTGGTCGGGGCACTGAGAGTGAGCTTCCAATGACCTGAATCTCTGGGGTCGTTTTCAGTTGCTTCATCATGCTGACCCGAGCACTGAACGTTTGTCTGAATCACTAGGATTCTGGATCCTCGGTGCCGTTTTCCTAAAGAGCATCTACACGGTGTTTGATTTCGGCAATCAACAGGTTGGATTTGCGGATCTTGTGTGATAGTCGCGAGCTATTAGTAAGCTTTGACAGATATCATGCGAGGTGTTTCGAAAGTCTGATGATATTTATAGCCCATCAGCCGCATCAGTGCTTCAGCCATGATCGATGATCAGCCAACAGCTGTATGATCTATATTGTACACTAATTACCCACGTTGCAACCTGAGCACTGGTGAATCAAAGATACATTCGTTGATGCCAGTGGTCTGTTGATGCCCCCATGTTCCGAATGCGCTTCGCAATCCTTACAATCATCCTTGCAACGGCCGCCTCGACCTTTCCAATCATTGAGCTTGACCGGAAAGCCAACGTGATAGTGATACCACTCACCAAACGGTCTTTGTGGTTGAAGCCTGACAACAGCGTGGATCTCGACGTACTTCACTCCCATGTCGAATCAGTCAACGCGTACGTTCGAGGCTCAACCTACATCACCAATTGACCATTCATTCAAGAAGCATTTTTATAGCAAAATACTGCACGGCCTGGACAATTATGAGAGAAATACGGGGATGGCCCACTCGCTAGCGGTGAAAGGGACGGAGCGTCTAAACTCGAAGAAGCGTGCTGGTGGTGACAGTGCCGCAGTCGCCTTGACAAATCACGGAAATTCCGTCTGGTATAGCACCATTACAGTTGGTACTCCTCCCAAATCTTTTACTGGTAGCTTGTGTTTCTCTTTGTATTCCTGCTATACGTCGACTTGACCTCCATTGCAGTTGAACTCGACACTGGTTCCAGGTGGGTACATTCCATCCATCCCCCGCAACTTATTTGCTCAGTCCCACGTTCCAGTGATCTTTTCCTTCCAGGCCCCACTTGCTCCGGTTGCTCAGGACATACCCCCTGGGACCCTACTTCGTCGCGCACGGCTCGAGCCAAGGGTTCGACATTCAAGGTCAGGTTTAATGACGGAGCCACTGCCTCAGGCCAACAATACATTGATAACGTCACCATTTCTGGCCTCAGTGTATGTTCCCCGTCATTTCCGAACTTATACACGTCTGACCAACAAGTAGGCGGATGCTCAGACCATCGGTTCCGCAGCAACATACTCTACTGATATGAGTTTCCCTCCAGATGGTATGTTGGGGTTGGCTTTCCCGTCAATATCGATGTATCCTGCCAGCCCCTTTTTCGAAACACTTGTAGATGAAGGAAAGGTAACCGAACCAGTGTTTTCAATCAAGCTCACCTCAGATGGAGGTGAATTGTACCTTGGCGGAAAGAACGGCGACCTGTATAAGGGTGAAATTATATACACACCGGTGACGGTAGTGGTGAGTTAAAGTGTTCAGTGGACGCGGACATAAGCTTATGTTGTTGAGGCAGGGATACTGGCAGGTGAACATACAAAAAATTCAAAGTGGTCAGAAGACGATATTGAGAGATATAATCACCCTCATCGACACCGGTTCCAACCTAATCGTTGGTGATCCGTCGCAAGTGGCCAAGCTGCACTTGATCCTCGGTGGCAAGCCCGCCGGCCGTGGGTATTACAGCTGTGAGTTCCCGTCCAATTCCGGTTCGATATTTCGGTTCCATCGTATGTCCTACAGTCCCGTGTAACGACTTCCCGACGATAAGCTTCTACTTTGGCGGCGATACGACGTTCCAGATCCCTGCCTCGATCCTCAACATGGGATCGATTGGGGATTCGCCCGACTGTTTCAGCGGCATCGTTGGTCGGAGCACTGAGAGTGAGCTTCCAATGTCCTTAATCATCTCTGGGGTCGTTTTCAGTTACTTCATCATGCTGACCCGAGCACTGAACGTTTGTCTGAATCACTAGGATTCTGGGTCCTCGGTGCCGTTTTCCTCAAGAGCATCTACACGGTGTTTGATTTCGGCAATCAACAGGTTGGATTTGCGGATCTTGTGTGATAGTCGCGAGCTATTAATAATCTTTGAAAGATATTATGCGAGGCGCTTCCCTGTAACGATCCGCCTGTCATCAAGGCCACATCCATCAATAGTATGATGTACATCACGCAGTCAGTTCTTACCACGATGCAACCAGATCGGTGAATTAAAAGTGAATTTGTTTATGCCAATGGTCTTATCGATGATGCCCCCTGTTCCAAATGCGTCTCACAATCTCTACAATCATCCATGGAACAGCTGCCTCAACTCTTCCAATCATTGAGCTTGTCCAGTCGGACAGTGAACGGGACTCACAGTGGTACCACTCACTAAACGGTCTTCGTGGTTGAAGTCTGACAACAGCGTGGATCTTGACGCACTCCGTTCCCATGTCGAATCAGTCAATGCGTACGTTCAATGCTCAACGTACATCACCAAGGCTTCGTTCAAGAAGTAATTTTATAGTAAAATACTGCACGGCCTCGACAATTACAAGAGAAATACGGTGATGGCCCACTCGCTTGCGGTGAAAGGGACGGCCCGGGAGTGTTTAAACTCGAAGGAAAATTCTCCCTGTATGTGTTTACGCTGATTTACGTCACAGTCCCCTTGGCAGTACCCTCGTGGACAATGCTTGAATCATCGCGAATGTCTCCGGGTAGTTATGTAAACTACCGAGTGTAATAGTTGGCGGAAGTAGGCTTACTGTACATACCGCGGTTCTTGTGGCTGTGCAAAGACGCTCCTTCATTTTACAATCAGGATGTACATGGCCTGTCGACCTCGCAGTCGTCTTTCTTTCTTCTCTCGTAGTTACTCCAAACCTGCTGACTCGATATTCACCGCACCCGAGTCACCTTGGGAACACGTATTTTCCGACGTCGACCCCCTCGCGCCCATCGAACCCGCTAACCCGCCAAGGTCCCCCGCCGCGTACCGAATCCGCGCGCGCCTCAGCGATGGCCACGACGCTTCCCCTGTAGTGCATAACAAGGATTCCTACGGCCCCGGCAGTCCCAATGGCCAACCCTCTATCCCAATCCCAACCCCGCTCGTGCAGCGCGCGTCGTCCGGCCCAAGACGTCAACGCGCGTCCATCACCGCGCGTGAGATGAGCGTGTTCGACGAGATGTTTGACCTCATATTCAACGCCGTCTCTGCGAGGGATGGTGCATCCTCTGGTTCTGGTTCATCGTCTGCACGCCCCCTTGCCCCCGCATCCACCTCCTCGACATCCTCGTTCCCGTTCCCAGGTCAAGCTCAAAACCAGACACCCAGTATTGGACGCAATAACGCAGGCGCACCGCTCGGCGACTTATTCCGTACACTACGCCGGCACACCTCGCGCGTGCGGTGGACGAGCGCCATCGACGAGGAGCTCGACCGGAAGAAGGAGACGATGGAACTGCTTGACACGGACCACGAGCTCCTCCGGTGGGTCACGTCTGAGCTATTTGGGGAGTCGCGGCAGGTGTGGGACGAGGAGGCGCGGAGGGCGGTTGCCGCTTCGGGCGCGGCCAAAGACGGGCGAGGAAAGGGAAAGGATACTGTCGCGGTAGCGGCGGCGTCTTCCACGAATGGACCTGCTATACCGTCTGCACCATCGTCGTCATCGTCGTCATCCAGTTCACTCAGTCAAAGTCCCAGTTATCATTCCATCTATCCCCACCTCATCGCACACGCCATGCGTATCTTCCGAACTACGTATTCTAACCCATCGCTCTCACTCGCCATCTTTGACCACGCTGCGCGCCTGTCGATACCATCCTATGTCTTTGGATGTACGGCGCCCGTGTATAATGAGTTGATTGAAGCCAAGTGGGAAGGGTGGGGAGACTTGGAAGGGGTGTGCAGTGCACTCGAGGAGATGAGAGCCAATGGTGTCAAGATCGATGGCCGGACGCGTATTTTGGCGGAGAGCGTGAGGAGGGAGGTCGGTGAGGCACGGCCGGTCGAGTTTGCCGGGATGGTTGGGCAGAACGGGGACGGGCATGCAAGTCTGGACGTCAATCCGCTCGCGCGAAGAGTCTGGGAAAAGCTGGGAGAGGTGGAGGTGATGGGGCTTGTTCATCGGATCGAACAGCTTGCCCTTCGGGATCGGTCTCGGAAGTCGGCGGCGCGGACACGGTCCAGTGCGCACGAGGAGTCGTGGAAGAGCGCTGCACTACAGGGTGCCGATAATGACGGATGGAGTTTCGATGGCTGGGAGGATAGGGCTGAGAAGAAGCAGAGGCGGAAAGCAAGGTCTTCTTCTACTCGGGATACTGCAGACTCGCGAACACCTGACAACTGGAACTTATCAGGTAATAGATCGGAAGAGGAGACGGCTTTCCGATAGCCTCGGTCTCGTTCAACGTCGTACACCTGTTTATAAAACACCCTCATAATCACGCCTCCAGCTGCACTGTTCAAGCTGGTTGTCTTTCTACGCGTCCGGGGTCGATGCAGCGTTGGAGCTAATGATCATGCACTGATGAGGTATATTCGCTCACTTGACAACCCTGTCCGCCCCCATGAGACTCTTCGCATTCTGAAATACGCTCTGCATCCGGGACATCAAAGTAGGCCACGACGAGAGTATTCATGCTGTGTGTCAGACAACGCGGAAAGATGTCATCGCGTACTCGTCGTTTGGAATCTTCGCTCTCACCCTCCCTGTTATATAAATGATGAAGGTAAGCAAGCCGTCGGTCAGCTGTTAGAACACATCCTCATGCGATCAGACAATGTCGGGATTCTTGCCTGGGCCGGGACGGGCAGTCTCCATATTTACCTCCCCTCTTATCTCACTGTTTATGACCAAATTGAACTCCCTCA
>JBBPOT010000300.1:0-11192 GCA_038091595.1 Leccinum subatratum | reverse complement strand
CGATCTGTAACACTACCGAAAGCCCGGAGGTCTATGATGGAGAGGGTAGAAGGGTGCGTGCTTGTTTTAATGTGTATGGATGACTGGCCTACCGAACCGTGCGACCAGATTGATTTGACACAGGTCAAGGGATCCAGAGGGGTGAGTATCACAATATACTGGAATCGTACTGAGACTCGGACTCGACGTGCATGTTTACAAATACACGCTAGCGCGGGGAACACGACATCGAGAATGAATTGATTTTCCGGAGCAATGACAAATTCGTCTTCCACGACTCGCGGGGCTTCGAGGCTGGTTCCGTAGATGAATTCGAACAGCTGAAGGAGTTCATTGCTGGTCGTGCAAACATGACATTGCTCAAGAAACGCATTCATGCCATCTGGTAATAACTTGAATTGTGCGGGAAGTTGTAATCATTGACTAGTTGCCACTTTGTATAGGTACTGTATCCCAATGGATAAATTGAATCGGGCAATCCAACGCTCTGAGGAAATGTTTTTCAATGAGTGTGATACAAAAAATGGTGGGCTCATTTTTGACAAGATTTTGTTGAGTTCACAGCTTGGCCAGTGCCTGTTATCGTGTTGTTCACCAAGTTTGACGCATTGCTGGCTGTAGCCATGAGTGCACTGTCTGGTGATGCTCGAAAGTTGCCAATAAATGAGAAGGTAGCAAAGGCACACGAGCTCACAGATGGGATTTTCAATGATGCTAATGTATGGGGTCGTCTCTCCGAACTGAAATATGCACCAAAATATAGTGTTCGCATTGGAGGTATGATTCTCTTTTCCAATTATTAAAATGATTTAGCTTATGGAATGTGCTTGGATGCAAGGGATGCATAACTCAAATGAGGGATGTGAGATGTTGCTGGAAAACACAGCTGGAGCTCTGAATAAGGCTTTGCAAATGCTATTTGTTACTGCCCAAGAAACAAATATAGCATTGTGTATCAAATATGCAGTTCAAGAGTGAGTATCATAAGTTGTATATTAATCAAAGGCTAATGGTATAATTGTAAAAAGTGTGATATCTAACATTGACAAGCTGTATCAATCTGCATTTCCCATGCACAGCTTGAATATTATAGATACCAAAAATCTGGCAAGATGGTTTCCACACTTTTGGGTAAGATGAGGCTTTCATATGAATTAGCTCATATATAAAATTTGAATGTATGCTAATGCTGATTATTTCTATTGCACTGATGGAAATATAGAGAGTGAGTTGTCATTCCTGTAAATATGTAATAATTGATTTGACTAATACCATGTCATTCTGCTTTGTAAATGACAGGAAGTAAGTTATACATTGTGAAATGTACCAGAAAGTGATGCTGATGCCATGTCCAATAATTCTGCTCTGGAAATGACAGGAAGTGAGTTGTGCACAATTTGTGGAATGTGTCAGAGAGTGGTAATGCTGATGCCATGTCTATTTATTCTGCTCTGGAAATGACAGGAAGTGAGTTGTGCACAATTTGTGGAATGTGTCAGAGAGTGGTAATGCTGATGCCATGTCTATTTATTCTGCTTTGGAAATGACAGGAAGTGAGTTGTGCACAATTTGTGGAATGTGTCAGAGAGTGGTAATGCTGATGCCATGTCTATTTATTCTGCTCTGGAAATGACAGGAAGTGAGTTTGCATTGTGGAATGTGTTAGAGAGTGGTGATATTGATAATGCCATGTCTATTTATTTTGCTCTGGAAATGACAGAAAGTGAGTTGTGCATTGTGAAATGTGCCAGAAAGTGGTGATATTGATGACATCACATCCATGTATTCTGCTCTGCAAATGACAGTATGTGAGTTGTTGTGCATTGTGAAATGCACCAGAGAGTGGTAATGCTGATGATGCCATGTCCATGGATTTTGTTCTGCAAATGACAGAGAGTGAGTTGTGCAATATGGAATGTGCCAGAGAGTGGTAATGATAATGCCATGTTCATTTATTCTGCTCTGGAAATTAGAATGTGAGTTTGCATTGTGGAATGTTCCAGAGAGTGGTGATGCTGATGATGCCATCTCCATTTATTCTGCTCTGCAAATGTCAGTTTGTGAGTTGTGCATTGTGGAATATGGTGATGCTGATGCTGTGTCTATCTATTCTGCTCTGCAAATGACAGACAGTGAGTTGTGGATTGTGGATTGTGTTAGAGAGTGGTGATGCTAATGATGTCATGTCTATTTATTCTGCTGTGCAAATGACAGGAAGTAAGTTGTGCATTGCAGAATATACCAGAGGGTGGTGATGCTGATATGATGCAATGTCTATTTATTCTGCTCTGGAAATGACAGACAGTGAGTTGTACATTGTGGAATGTGTCAGAGAGTGGTAATGCTGATGATGATTCCATGTCTATGTATTCTGATGTGGAAATGACAGGAAGTGAGTTGTGCATTATGGAATGTGCCAGAGAGTGGTGATGCTGATGATGCCATGTCCATTTATTCTGCTCTGAAAATGACAGTATGTGAGTTATGCATTATGAAATGTGCCAGAGAGTAGTGATCCAGATGATGCCATCTCCATTTATTTGGCTCTGCAAATTACAGAGAGTGAGTTGGGCACAATGTTGTAGAATGTGCCAGAGAGTGCTGATACTGATGATTCTATATCCAATAATTCTATTGTGGAAATGACAGGAAGTGAGTTGTGCATTGTGGAATGTGCCAGAGAGTGGTGATGCTGATAATGCCATGTCCATTTATTCTGTTCTGGTAATGACAGAATGTGAGCTGGCATTGTGGAATGTGCCAGAGAGTGTTGATGTTGATGATAGTACTATGTCCATTTATTCTGCTGTGGAAATAACAGCTTGTGAGTTGTGCATTGTGGAATATGCTAGAGAGTAGTGATGCTGATGATGATGCCATGTCTATTTATTCTGCTGTGGAAATGACAGGAAGTGAGTTGTGCATTTTGGAATGTGCCAGAGAGTGGTGATGCTGATGATGCCATGTCCATTTATTCTGTACTGCAAATGACAGAGAGTGAGTTGTACATTGTAGAATGTACCAAAGAGTGTAGCTGCTGATGATACCATATTCACTTTTTCTGTTCTGCCTTGAAATGACAGAGAGTGAGTTGTGCAATATGTGATGCCAGAGAGTGGTCATGGTGATACTAATGATGCTCTCTCCATTTATTCTTCTTTGCAAATAACAGAGAGTGAGTTAGGCACAATTTTATGAAATGTGTCAGAGAGTCACTGGTGATGCTCATTTATTCTGTTCTGAAAATGACAGAGAGTGAGTTGTGCATTGTAGAATGTGCCAGAGAGTGATGATGCTGATAATGCCATGTTCCATTTATTCTGTTCTGGTAATGACAGAATGTGAGTTATGCATTGTGAAATGTACCAGAGAGTGGTAATGCTAATGTATTTATTCTGCTGTGGAAATGACAGAAAGTCAGTTGTGCATTATGGAATGTGCCAGAGAATGGTGCTGATGATGCCATGTCTATTTATTCTGCTGTGAAATAACAGGAAGTGAGTTGTGCAATGTGGAATGTGCCAGAGAGTGGTGAGGCTGATGATGCCATGTCCATTGATTCTGTTCTGCAAATGACAGAGAGTGAGTTGTGCAGTGTGGAATGTGTCAGAGGCCTCTGAGAGAGTGGAGATGCTGATGATGCCATGTTCATTTATTCTGTTCTTCCTTGAAATGACAGAGAGTGAGTTGTGCAATATGGCATGTGCCAGAGAGCAGTGATGCTGATGATGCTATCTCTGTTTATTCTGTTCTGCAAATAAAAGAGAGTGAGTTGGGCACAATTTTGTGGAATGTGGCAGAAAGTGGTAATGCTCATGCCATGTAAATTTATTTTGTTCTGCAAATGACAGCAAGTGAGTTCCACATTGTAGAATGTACTAGAGTGTAGTGATGATGATGATGATGCCATGTCCATTAATTCTGCTCTCAAAATGACAGCAAGTGAGTTGTGCAATGTGGAATATGTCCGAGTGTGTGATGCTGATGAGGCCATGTCTATTTATTCTCCTCTGGAAATGACAGGATGTGAGTTGTGCATTGTGGAATGTGCCAGAGAGGGATGATGCTGATGAAGCCATGTCTATTTATTCTGCTGTGGAAATGACAGGAAGTGAGTTGTGCATTGTGGAATGTGCCAGAGAGTGGTGATGTTGATGATGCCATGGCCAATTATTCTACTTTGGACATGTCAGGATGTGAGTTTTCCAAGATTCTATATAGGATAACACTAAGCATGTGATATTCATTTATCCATTCTCAAATAGCTTGTGAGTTTTCAATCTAAACTAATTTCAATAATAGTGATTGTAATATCATAATTTGTTTGATTTTGCATAACAGATTGTATGCTTTCAACAATTTGATATTTTATTGCAAGATGGTTGATTATTCTTCCTTATAGAAAGTATATTGTTTTGTATTATCACTTTATTACCATTATTGATACATATTTTCATTCTACATTCATTTTGATTTATCCAGTTGGTGAGCTTTCTGGTATTATAATAATGATCTTGTTTTTATTTTATTTATTATAGACTGTAAGTTATGTTTTACTAGGACAGTGGTAATATACTAAGTATTCATTTCTGACAACTATAGAAGGTATATTTATATTATTCAATATGGTGAAGCATTATTATTCTCATGCTACATATTTTGTATTTTACAGATGGTATGTTGTATATTATTTTGTATTATTGTATTATTTTGTTGACCTTTGACTTCTTAATTTCAAGGCTGTAAGTTGTTGCATTTCTAATTTTGGCAGCATATATTAAGCTTATTCTATACATGTCAGGATGTATGTTCTGTGCCACTATTTGGAATCATATATTGATATTAATATTATTCAATTTCAATTTCAGACTGTAAGCATTTGTTGTACAAATTGTTGATTATACACATTCAAATTTGACTCTTAACTTTACAGACAGTAAATTTGTTTTTATGATGTCCTGGTTTTATTTGAATGCAATTTGTTATTGTTAGATTACTCAGAATGCAACAGTATGTGAATTAATTTTATCAAATTTTGGTTAAACCACTTTATTTTTCAGTCCAATATTCAGACTAGTTCATCTTACATTCTGAAGCCTCACAATTTTGTGAATTCATCATCAATTTCATTTTGTATTGCAATCCAATTGAACATCATAGATGAATATGGGTACATTGAAGCAAATCCTTTTAAGCAATATTGGTATGTATAGTGTTTATATATTTATTTATTTTGGAACAAACAAAACACAACATGACATGACATTGCTTTGTAGGTATATTGCTTGTCCTGGAACATTCATTCTATCTTTTCCATCAAAAAGACACTCAACCACTTCTATCTGCTGCTCACAAGTACAAGGCACATCAGGAAAAATTGATCTTCATTGAATAGTTATAATAGCACTCTATACCCCATATATCCATTACAGTGGCAGAAGACATTTGAGAAAGGTGCCATGTTATATAGCATCATACAGCTACACAAAGTTCTTCAAAGTAGATTGTGAGTTTCTATAGTGCAACAAGAGAACACTTATTCATCATTCATACATCTCAGGTTTTTAAGCTCCTGGAAATATCAAAGCTATACATTGCATTGAAGTTCGTTCTTGTACTGAACCTCAGATGAATAGAACAGAATGGAGCTATTACAGGTATTTGATGGTACATTGGATTTACAACTCAGATGTAGCTATATTAGTAGCTCCAGCTCTGCCGCGTTAGCGGTACAGCACGGGTACGGGTCTGGGTAAATTAGCTACCAATACCCGCCGCCCCTTATCATACCCATGTGTTGACTCGTCACTCTGTGCATTATGTCGTCGCTCCTATGCGTCCATTATCGTGTCTCGTCCCTGTCACATCCTTCTCGTCGTCGTTCGTGTTCGCATCAATCCCCCCTCCCAGTTTGTATAATCGACGTCACGTCTTCGTCAACGTCACGGTGAGTCGTCATGTCGTCCTCGTTCGCATCGTCACAGATGTCCGGTGGATGAAGTCTCATCCCCGTCACGTCTTCCCTGTTGTAACTGTGGTCGCTCCTCATTGTCGCATCGTCCTCGTTCGCAGTGTCATCGACTCGGATGTCCTCCCCGTCGTCGTGACCATTGTCGCGTCATCATTGTCGTGTCACCCTCGTTTGCGTCGTTGCCAATGTGTGGTGGATGTCCAACCGTTGCATCCTCGTCATTGCGTCTTCGTCGTTGCAACTGTTGTCGCGTCGTCATCGTTCGCGTGGTATCGGAGTCGTCATCACGTCATTCGTCGTCGTGCCGTTGTGTGGGTTGTTGTGATGGAGGAAGCAGGTGAGGATGGCGAGGACCAGGACCAGGACCAGGAGTACTCACGGTCGTTGGGGTCGTCTCGTCATCGTCTCATCGTTCATCGCGTCTTCGTCGTCGTGACTGTTCTCGCGTCGTTGTTGTCGCGTGGTCTCGTTCGCGTGGTATCGGTCGGAGTCACCGCGTCGTTCGTCACGTCATTCGTCGTGCCGTTGTGTGGGTTGTATCTTGTTATGACGGAGGAAGTAGGTGAGGATGGCGAGGACCAGGACCAGCCTGAGCACGAGGAGTACTCACCGTCGTTGGTGTCGTCTGCACATTTTCTCATGTCACCAAGCCGGTTGTAACGAGAGGAGAGATAGAGTGCAACATTGTTCAACGACGTTGATCGAAGTGGGTACCATGACAGGCAAAGGTCGAGGGCTTGTCTCCCAAGGATGATGGCCTCGTTTTCATGTCTCCAAGCCGCGTGTAACGATAGGAGAGGTAGAGTGCAACATTGCTCAGCGACGTTGATCGACCCGGACGCCCTGATGGGCAAAGGTCGAGGTCTTGTTTTCCGAGGGTCATGGCTTCATTCAAGAGGTCTGTCGTATCTCCAAGCCGCTCGTAACGATCGGAGAGGCAAATTGCAGCATTGCCCAACGACGTTGATCGATTTGGGTGCCCTTCTGCGCAAGACTCCGGCGCCTCCCTGGAAGCTGATCTAGCGAGCTCCATCGATGGTGGTGACCGAGTGGGCAACGGTCCAGTTCTTGACGATCAAGGATAATTGCCTCGCTAATGTAGTCCGTCCCGTCCCCTGGCTCGAACCTGGCGAACGCTGACTCCGCTGAAAGAAAAAGAAACAGAAAAAGAACAAGGAAAAGGAAAAGGACGAAAAGACACACGACAACGACACAACAACAACAACAACAACAACAACAACAATAGGGAACGATCATCAGCATCAAAATAGCCTAGGGAACAGGTAGACGCACACCTGGTGACCCGCGATCAATGATACTGATCGATCGTATCACAGTATATCTGATCACTGACGATCTCCTCCGTCACCGAATGCGCGATCCGCAACGACTTTTGCAAACATTCCAGCACCCGTTGCCCTCTCGGTACTGCTGAGATCTGTCAGTCACGATCGACAACGCGAACACGCGGACCAAAACTCACCGCTTTGGCACCCTCTCCATTTCCCTCTTCCTTCCCTTTCCCTCCCTCCCTCTGCTTCTCCCTCTCCTTCCACATCACATCCACCGCAGCCTCTTGCCACCACAAATGGCTCGCAGCACGCACCGCCGTTGCCTGATGCGACTTCTCCAATTACTTGGCCCCATGAAACGCAGACCTGGTGATCAACGTATCACACCTGTCCACCTCAAACACCTTTGCGCCCTGCAATGTCCCGATGATGAACGTGGTCGGAGCCAGTTGTGCTCGGCTCTCCGAAATGGAGTCTTCGTACACCGAAAAGGCTTGGACAGAGGCGTCGCCAATTTCCGACAAAATTTTGACCCCCAACGACGTAACCAGTGAAGACCCAGACACCAAGGGGTGCGTTCGTGGGTTGAGCCTATGACGGATCAACATCATATACATGCCGTTCGCTTCCAACGGAACAGGAGAGACGCCAAAATCACTCATGGGAACACGGATAAGCGCGAAAAGACCATCCCATTGGCGAACACGACCATAGAACTTGTAGTGGTGCCAAGCCTGGCTGTGCTGAACATCCGTCTAAGAAGGACACCAGTGAGAAAAAGGCGTAAAGAATCGGAAGAAAGGAAGAAGGTACCTCGCCAACTAGGACGATATCGAGGATACCGTCACATTTCCGTCTGATCTCGAGTTTGTGCCCATTTCCCGGTTCCATGTCCACGTCCGCGTCTGCATCACTTGCATCGTCGTCCATGACCTCATCGTCATCGTCATCATCGTCATCGTCCATGCCGTCTCCCTCGTCCGCCGAGGCATGCATTGAAAGATAGCGCTCGTCATTTTCCCGAAAAATCATATCGGATGTTCCTCGTTCTTTGCACCCACGACACTTGCTCTAGCCTCTCATCGTGTAAGTCAGGCCCTCCAACGACGAATTCGTTGTAAAACGAAGTCCTCTCCTGACACGTGATAGCAAGGCCATGCTAAACGAGATCATGGATCGGTCATTGAGACGTCATCTGATCGTGCAGAAGGAATACATACCGTGACCTCCTGGAATCGAGTCACGTTGGGAAACCACGCGTTTTGAATACCGCCAGAAGCGACGGCTTGGTTGAGATCGACATCCATGCAAGTGTATTCACGGAGGCGCATGAAAACGGGCGTAGCGGCGAGGCCAACGGACTGCTCGCTAAGGTTTGAAGGCATTTGAAGCGTTTGCATGAGGTTGTTGTGGAGGGCACTGTCAGGATACTAGGGAATAGATGATCGTTAGATCACACATGGGACCGGAGAAGACGCGAGAGACGAACGAGCATTCTGCCTTGCCAGAGACCGCTGAGCAGACCGGGCGTGTGGTGGGTACGTTTGAGGGAAACGTTGTTGAAGACGGAGTTGCAGTCGGCGAGGCGGTTCCAGTCGTCGTCCCATCGGGTACTTGGGGCGAGCTTCGAGAGAGCGGCTGGAGGGAGCAAGTCGTGATCCTGGATTTGGGACCACCAATCCGAAGGTGAGGTGGGGACGAACTTGGCGAACTTGTGTTCATTGAGCTCCTGGATGTCGTCCTGGGTGGGGCCGACCGTTGTGAAGCCGAGCTGAAGAGCATGAGCACGGTTTCGGGGGAGGACGGGAGGGACGGCGATGGGAATCACCTCGCGGTGGAAGAAGTAGATGAGCTTCGCAGCGACGGTAGCGAGGGGAATGTCGAGCCGGACGGCATTGAGGTGATAGAGGGGCGTGATGCGAGATGAATGAGAGTTGGTGCGGTAGTGAAGGTAGGGACCATGTGCGGTGTGGAAGGTGTGGGGGAGTTGAGAAGGGTCGCGAGGGATGGGAACGGTGAAGTATACATGGGGAGCGAGGTAGGCGGCGTACTGAGAAGAAGTGAGAAGAGGACCGATCTAGGAGAGAAGGCGAACGTACGCGGACGGGCATGAGGACGAAGGGCAAGACGAGCCTGATCATCTGGGTACATTGCGCGGAGGTCTGTGCCTTGAGACGGTCTGGGGGATAGTGTGAGGGGAGGAGTGAGAGAGAGAAAAGGGGACAAACCTTCGGAGGAGGAGAGCCAGAGGAGCCAAAGAGCGAGGGAGTTGATCTCGTTGTCTGCGGGCCAGCCATCAGGGGCGTCCTGGTAGAGACGTTCGCGGACAAAGGAGCACGTGAGCACATCTGAACCGTTCTGGGTGTCCAATTCTCACTGGGAATGAACGGTGGCCGTACGTGCGTCGTGACCGGAGATAAAGCCAGTGTGAAAGTCATGGAGGCCGTCTGGACGATATGATGGTGGCATCGTGACAGTGGGCGGGGGTGCGGAGTAGAGCTGAGTGGCAGCGATGGTGACGAGCACGGAGGCTGCTCCAGGGGTTGTGTCGTGGTGATCTAATGGATGCAAAATCACGAGCAGGGTGAACCGACGTAGTACACCACGAGGACTTGTGTGCGCGCACACAACGTGGTGCTGGTACCAGTCATTGGCAAGAGCATCGCCAACAAGAAAACTATCAAAAAACGTGACTCATCCACTCATGTCCATGGAATGTAGGTATGCTATCCGCCATGCAAGAGCATCTTCCGCTCCCGAGAAAGGTGGAACTGAAGGCAAGGAGAATGTCATAGAGGAAGAGGAATATGAGAGGAGAGTCACGAGACAGAGAACTTAGAAGACCGTAAACAGAGAATCAGGAAAAAAAACGTAGGCGCTATGCTGTAGATCGTGCTGCTGACGATGGATACGAATCACACTCTCATCACCACGATGGAGAGGTGGCCGAGCAGATCTTATGGCGGGAAGAGGCCAACCTACGACAAGCCTGAAAATACAACACTACTAGGACCTCTTCCACCGCTACCACGCCTCTAACCGCATGCCCTCGGCTCGCTTGGAGTGGGCCTACCCCACTCCAACAGTGTAGAGGGGCGGATGGAGGGGCTGCGAGTAGTCGTTGCGGATGATCTCTTCCTCGGGGACATAGTTGCCAGGATAGCGTGCGAGCCTGGCGCGTTTAGTGAGTGGAAGATATCTGGTCTCTAACTCGGAGTGGGCTTTGGGTGTAGTGAGGCAAGGACAGGGGCAAGGGCGAGAGGGCCGCTGACATTCATAGGGTTGCGCGGTGACACAGTATTTGTATTCGTTGAGCTATGGGCAACAGTTTCGGCGCCTCCGAGTCACCCCCTCCTTATGCATCATGCTCTTCCCCTCTCCTCGTCCTCGTCCTCGTCCTCGTCGCCCTCCTCGTCCATCTCAGCCTCCAGTGCATCGAAATCAATTCCACACTCTATCTCCTCCACTTGGTTGAGATATGCCAAACCTGCTTCGTCCCTTTAAGTTGTACATGTAGCATAAAATTAGTCATATTAACGCAGATCAAATGAATACATACAGGATTTTTTCGAACATCGTTTTCTTGAAATTGTCGGTCCATCTGGGTGATTTGCTACACAGCTGGTCCATCATGTTCTTGTACCACCTCCACCTGCAGACAAGATTAAGTACCAGCAGTGCAATCCAATCATGAATCTAGTCACTTGCCGTATGGCAAATTGATCTTCTGTAAATTCGACCAGGCTTTTTCGTCCAGACGCATATCCTCTTGCCGCACATTCAACCTGCACTCAATGTCAACCAAGAGGTTGGCTCAGGCCCTATCATGATGGAGGTTACTCACCGCCGTGGCAACCAATGCAAGTAAGACGTTCGGCATGGTTTTAAACGCTGCTGCATGCTTGATCCCTTCACCTCTGCGACCAAAC
>JBBPOT010000299.1:0-11202 GCA_038091595.1 Leccinum subatratum | reverse complement strand
CGGCGAACCTATCATTAGTGCGTAAAGGAACCTTGTTCGCTCAGCTGCGGTTTGACTGGATTGTCAGTGCGGTGTGAACAACCCACTATGGAGGAAAGAGGTGCAGGCGTCCATGCTCGACAGATTGTCATGGAACTTGACATGGCTACGTGGCAGGTAGAGTGCTCGAATTTTTCTTGTAATACTAGACTGAACGTGCGTTATCAGCGTGCCATAGAGACCTGGGACATAACCGAGTCACGGATTCCTCAGCGCCCTGCCGCACGAACCAGGATCGGTGACAAATGGTATGGTTGAGGGTGCTTAATGTAACATGACTAGATCATGCAGTTACCTATTATACTGCAGGTGTAATTTCTTGTCGTTGATTGACTTTCTAATACTGTAAGTACATAAAACCTGTATAGTTGATTATCATACAACTGTCGAGGGATGTAATGATACAGATTAGACTCGGCCAACAGGGTCGATCAAGAATCCTCCGCATGCAATGCTAGTATGCTACATATGATTGAAATTCGTCAAATGAGTGTGAGTAAGAGGTGTGAAAAGAGGTATCTTCTCCAGGAAAATCCCGATGATTTGTCTAACACGATGTGCGGGGCCGGAAGTTGAACTTCAACACATTGTTCACATCGTAGATCCCATAACCTGGCTCTTGATTGTCGGAGTAGATATGTGCGAACCACCCGATGCCTCCGCCAGGGGCGTTCTTCAACTCTGTGCAATGGTCGTCGAGCAACTGGTAGTATTGCTACGATGACCATGTCAGCTCTAGGCCTAGTGGTTAGGGAACGGTGACATACCTGCTCAGCGCAAACGCTAGCAACTGCATCAGGGCTGTTGGGTTGAACACTCGGAGATGTGACGGAAGGCCAGCCATTCTAAGACAAACGGTTAGAAAAAATAGTTCACTTGATCCCAGAAGACTTGCCTCGTCAAAGTACATCTTCTTTCCTCCACCATGCTGGATGAACCAGTTCATATCTGCCTCTACGAGCGGCCACGCGTCTGAACCAGTAGTCGCAAGCGGCGAGAAGAAAGGAAGCATATGAATATTAATAAAATCGATCGCGTCGAGGACATCTTGAGCATTGCGCTCCTGATAGCCGTAAGCCAACTCTGAGACTGTGACTGGAATTTGTACACCAGCTAGTCGAGCCTGAGCAGACTTGACCTGCGAAGCAAGCTTGGAATGGGGAAGTACGTTGTCATACAAGGGCTCTGAACCAAACTGAACCCCACGAGTGACAAATTTTGCTTTGGGATTAGTGGTAAGCGTGCTAATGAGCGAATCACGACGAGTTTTCCACTCGTTACCACCGTCGAAACCAAACTGCACAATGTGAGCGAGGTAAACAGCCAAAAAAAAACGGAACTTATGTACCCATATCAGCGCGTGAACTCCAATACCATTGTTCCACGCAGCATCCACAACGTCATCACTGCGCGTCGAGGACCGAGGTTAGAGAAAAGGTTAACATGCTCTGTAACAGAATACGCACTAGAATCCAGAGCTGTCGCATGCGCCATAGAGACGGACGTAACGGCCATTGAAGTTATTTCTGATATCAGCAAAGTCTGCGTTAAGCTTGCTGGGATTCTGGCCTGATGCGGCGTCAGTCAAAGGCAGGAGCGACGAAACGACGAAAACTCACATGCAGTAACCTCGTAACTGAAACCCATGAAGGCGTACTCGGTGTCCATTGAACACCACCAGTTGTTGAGTGAATCGGGAACATCCGATGGCATTTTAAAGTTCAACGACGGAAAGCATCCATTCGAAACTGAGGAAGGACATGGTGCGAAACTAGAGGTGGGAGACGGTCTAGTAGTGTTCGATGGTCTTCCGGTAGGCAAGGCAGGTACTGCCGTGCTAGTATGGGCACGGGTCGAGGTCCTTGTGACAGAAATCGAGGATGAAGAACTGCTTAGAGGTTTGGCTCTACAGCTTCGCGGAAGTGGCCTGGCGGATACAGAATTAAAACAGATCAAGAGCAGAAAGCATAATAAATTAAGCAAAGCCGCAGACATCATCAAGAAAACGAACGGAAGTAGGCTCGACGTCAACGCCAGCACAGAGGGTAAAAGGGTATATTTCAAGAAATGGGACTCACCAACTTTATGGTTATGAACACAATAGCAAGTCCAAGCGTCATTATTGTTGTTCGGTGTAGAAGCGGCTGACTAATAATCCACAATTACGACTTGACAGGCACCGGGGCGGTGTTGCCATTGACAACGTGTTGGGTTCATTACAGCACCGGAGCCAAATGTGGACATTCACAGGCACACCGTGACACAAAGACGTTATAAATGGGGACAAGAACAACAACTGCGCATTACTCCCCTTCAGTTAACACCAACATGTTTTTCAGAACTACTCTACTCATTGCCGGCGGCGCTGGTCTCGCCGTTGCTCAGTCGTAAGCCACCAGCACGATAGGGGCTGCCCAGCACTGACTATACGATCCCTTTAGCATCTCGAGCCAGTGCACTTCGACCTTGCTTACAGTCGCATCTAATGCACCTTGTCTTGACCTTACTCTGCTTGCACCCCTTGTTTTGTCCGACTCGAACACTACTTCCATCATTCCCACTGTCAACTCCTGGTTGGCTGGCATGTGTAGCCAAGGACCGTGCACCAACGCTACTATTCAAGCCGTCGTCACGAACATCACAACTGGCTGTTCCAGTGACCTCGCTAGCTTTGGATTGCCAGCTAATGACACCTCTTCTATGGTGACGATCGCCGAAGAAGCCTACCCAAGTTTCCGAGAAATATCTTGCTTGAAGGAGTGAGCCAACCTTCTGATAGCACCTTTTACGATCGACTTATTATCATACGCAGCACTTCGGCTAACTCCCTTTGTGTGACTGAATTGCTCACAGACATTCAATCGTCGACCGCCACCCTTTCTCTCAGCAACATCGTCGGTTTGTTAACATTGTATTTGTCTGGATCTGGATCAAACTTCACCCTCCCTCAAAATGTCACTTGTTCCAACTGCTCGAAAGCTGCATATACCATTGTCTCTAAGAACGTGCCCTCACTCATGTCGAGTGATCAAGCTGCACTTCAATCCGAATGTGGCTCTTCTTTTACCAGTTCGTTTTCTGATCAGTTTCTTTTGTCGAGAGTAAGCTCATGAATTTGAGTAGATGGACAAATGCCCTCTGGCATTCAGAGTACCTCCTCCAACTCGAGTTCGAGCTCGACTGGCGGTGCAGCCTCTTTTTCTGCCAACGGCTTGAATGTCGGTGTGGCTATGCTAGTCGCTGTCTCCTTGGGTTTCGCCACTTTTGCTTGAGATTGCGCGCGGCTGATATTTTAAAAAACTTGGGACAATCTCGAGGACGTTACCTTTGCCCAGCTGCACATTGATTATCCTAATGGACATGTTCTTGACTCTTTACGACATGTACTAGTCAATATACTACTATCACTAGCAGCTTCCCGTGGCTCCGCCACTCACTGACACGACAGAAAGAGAATCAATGTCGTATTGATGCTTTGATAGAGGGAAGTTGTGTCAACTGCCAGTGTTGGTGTGTGGTATAACGTAGCAAGAGTCCAATGTGGTGGTCCATGTATGATGTGAGAGTAAAGGAATGTGAACTACGGTGTAGTAATGATAGGGTAATGATAGTGACTCATGGTATTCAAAGAATCAAAAATGAATTAGTAGGCTGAAGGAATAATAAAAGAATGCTAAGGTAGTAGGGATCAGATTGCGACAGTCACAGCGGGAGTTGGAAATATGCTGCGGGAGTTATGCTGCATCTTCAGTGCGGCGCCTCTTCACGGGTGTAGCTTTCGAGAAGTCAAACTTCATGCTTGAGCGGCCAGCAGGAGATGCTGGTGGATCTGGGTTTTGACTCATGAGGTTAGCGCAACGGTAAAAACATGACCATGACTGAAGCACCGACCTGCTAAGTCTCGTGACCTTGACCCCGGAACATTAGGCCGTCCCATAAATACCATTGAATCCACTTCGAGGCAGAAGCCTTGATGCTGCTGAGCTTCACCAGATCCATTTGCAGACACGCCACTGCCAGCACCACCACCCGAGTTCCTTCCAGTGAGGAAACCTGAGATACAGACAAACCCGCCTGCTTTCGGCATCATTCTCTTGCCTCCGGCACCTGACTTGGTCATCCACCTCTGTGTATTGGGGACCATGCATTTGACTGGGAAGACGGAGTTGAACTTGCGGGAGGTGTCACTCGCAGACCCGGACTTGGAGGGGGCTGCCGAGCGTAGTTGAGCTACATACTGGTAAGGTTTTAAGTGAAATGTTCCGGAAATATCATCAACTCTTTCTGTGATGCCGCACACTTCGGCATATGGTAGATACATCGGGTCGACGATATCAGAATGATTGATACCTTGAGGTATCCTGATCGGGATGAGCTAGAGTAAGAACGCCCAAGTGAACACTTGAAAAACGCATCACCAGTAGGCAAACTTACGTTGACGATGTCTCCTACCAAGTCATATTCATTTTCAGCGGGTGACTTGGGTACTCGGGCAATCACGGCCCCCGGTTCCATCAAAGCCACCTGGATGATGGAACATAGCACATGTCAGGATGGATGGTAGCAAGGAAACAGAAAATAATAATAAAATTAAAACGTACACGTGCAGTGACAAAATAGAATCCAAGATCCTCGAATTCTTGATTATCCGAGTTGAAATACCGTAGTGCTGCGAGAAGTGCTGGTGAACTACCCAAGTACATCTGCACATCAAATATGTAGCTCATTCCCTCAGAACGTCGGCCATGCTCGAAGACAGCAATAGCAGTGATGGTTGCCAAGCAGCCCGTAGAGGACATGATGATATACTGAGGAACTGAGAGTGCGCCAATAAAAGAATGTCAAGTTGAAAGAAGGGAATGTTAGCTCAGTGGGCGACACACGGCATGGTTATATAGTGAGCAATATGTCAGATTACTAAGTACATGCACAGGATTATTAGAACCGGATAGAAGCCGATGGAAACTTCGAGAATTGGACTCGGTGGGATGCTGGGACTAAGTGCACTGAGTCACTGACTTCATGTCAGTGAATGATTCTTTGAGAGATCTATCAGACGGACTCTTGGTGTAATTTTTGGTGATCGAACATACCAAATAAGAACCTCAGGATACACAACATTGAGGGTCTTGCTCTCGTTGGCGGGCAGTAAGATTGAAATATGCTGCTGGGATGTAGCACGGGACAATGCGACATAAAGCTGGCCATGTGTGAAGACGGGAATGCGGAGATCTAGCCCAACATATTTTACAGACTGTCCTTGAGCTTTGTTGATAGACATTGCAAATGCAAGACGGACAGGAAATTGACGCCGCTTCAGAATAAAGGTGAAGTCAGAGCTATGCGTTGATGGTATGAGTGAGATTCTTGGAATAAAAACTGTCTTGCCATCATGTTCTCCACCTAGAATACGGCATTCGAGGACTCTGTCTGACATTCGAGTCAACACCATACGTGTTCCATTGCAAAGGCCTTCTTGCGGAGCAAGATTCCGGAGTAAGATAAGTGGACAGCCGACCTTCAATGTGAGCTCTCCTGGAGGTAAACCTGATGCGTTCAGTGTACGCAAGAATTCGACAGGCAAATCTTCTGGTCCATTGACTCCGAGTCCATTCTGATCATCACGGTGTTGACGTCGACCATCCAACTCCCTGGTATCCCGGCAGACGGTGTCAGCACTAAAGTATGATCTTTGATCACCATGCATTCTTCGGAGGACCTCAATATTGATGGTATCAACATCAGTGTTGCGAGCTGCAAGAATGGTACGGTTCTTGAAAAACTCTGGAGGTGGAATGTCACGGTTTTGAGTGTTGATTCCTCCATAGATGCGATTTACGAAGTTTTCCAGATCGTGCACGACGATGTCTCGAGGTAGAGCAACCTGATTTTCGCCATCCGAGTTGTGACCATGGCCAACATCTAACAGCCACTCTGCGAACTGTTGTGTTTGTCTGTCTGAGGCAGCTTCAAGGCGCATATTTCTCGTCAAGCGCAAGATTTCAATTGTCTTCCAAAGATATGACCGTTGTACTGTTGCGTTTACAATGTCTTCCCGTGAACCGTTTTTGACGACAGGCAAAATTTGTTGGTAATCGCCTCCAATGACAACCGTAATGCCTCCAAAAGGCATGTCCGACACGTCTCTGAGGTCACAAAGGGTTCGATCAACGGCTTCAAGAGCAAGCTTGTCTTGCATTGTGACCTCATCCCATATAATAAGACGGGTCTGACGGATAAGATCAGCAAGTTGGCTTTCTTTTGGGATGCGGCAAAAGGAGTCCTGAGTGAGATCATCCACCGGGATTTTGAACATCGAGTGTGCCGTACGTCCGCCATGCATAAGAAGCGCCGAAATCCCAGATGATGCGACGCAAAGCACAATCCATCCCTGCGCCCGGATATAATGACATACTGTCTTATAGACAAACGTTTTTCCCGTTCCACCTGGTCCATTGAGGAAAAAAAGTGTGCCTGCATTTTCCTGCGCAGATTCAGTGATGCGGTCAAATGCATCACGTTGCTCAGCATTTAAGCGGGCAATGTTTGCAACAGCACTCTGTCTTTCTGTCTCGACATCGTATGCTTGCTGTGCAGCGATATAGGGATTGCCTGTGATTATGTCCCAGCGGCGATTGGGTTGCGTCAAGTTGAATTCAGATAGTGTGCGCCCCGAAGTGGCCAGCAGCTGCCCAATAAGATATAAGCCGTAGTCGTAGACATCATCAGTAGTCGGATTATTGAATTGGAGTCTTGTTATTAAGCGGTGCCGCAAATCGTCACAGAGATGTTGTCGGAAATCCATCCAGAGCACCCCGGGATCAGTGAGACCACAGAAAAGGAGCATGGTGACAAAAAGCTGACGAAGCTGAGTTCCAGTTTGCATCATGGATGCTTCCTCAAGGCACTCTCGCCATTCTCCATCGTGTTCTAAAAGTCCGCGGGCAAGGCATGCATCACGAAATGTGGGGTAGACAGTTCCGTTGAACGTTCGAAGATATGCAAAGGACGTAGCGCCCTTTACGACCGTTAAAAGCAAGCGGAGATAGAAACGCTCGCCTCCTGTTGGACCAACATAGTACATGCGCCCGAGTGCATAACCTCTCTGACGCATTGCCCAGGCTTTCTCTTTGGGCTTCCACGTGAAGTACTGAGGAAATTCTTGATATGTGTAACGGCGAGCCGCAGCACCAAGATCTCCAGCATCAGCATTGGCTTTAAAGAATGCAGTAAGAGTTGTTTGCTCAGTCGCAGCCCGCTGAAGTATGGCATCCGGATCGTCATTCGGATTGAAAATTGTCATGTGCTGGCCAGGAAGATGAACCTGCAGTCGAGTGATGGAAGGCTGTTGTTCGTGAATATGAAACTGGAGGACTCGCCACACTGACTCTGGAGCCGAGATGTAGCGACCATCAATGTATCTCCGGATCTCATCCTGTCCGGTGCTACTAACTCCCATGGTAACGCGATCCTGGCCCTTGCATATATACTTGTTGACGTACTTCAGTGAATTGAACGTGATGCCACATTCAACGTTGATGTGACAGTCGAATGTAACAGACATGAATGGATTATAGGGCACAATCCACCCATTATGGAGATCATGTCGACCAACTTTGAAGGTACGACCATCATCAGGGCGATAATAGAGCGGATAGCCTTCTCGATCCATGTTGGTTTGCTCTTGAAAAGGTTTAGGATATCCCTTTGTGCATTTTCCGTTGTCCATGCATGGCGCATTCGGGTTGAGTGCACCACATGGCCCATGCACCATGCGAGCTTTCACGGTCTCGAAAAGCAAGGGCTGGGTATCAGGATCAGGCCAACGGGCCCAAATGACGGAATCAACGTCAGCCGGGGTGAGAAGTTTGTGTTGCTGATCAAGAAAAATCAACATGTGCATGTGTGGCAAGCCACGTTTCTGGAATTCAATTGTATAGATGTGGGCAACAGCACGACCGAAGACTCCATGCTTTTCGATGAAATTGACGATGGCTTCCTTCTTCATGTGGAACACACGCACAACCAAGTCAGGGCGGTCGGATGCCTTTTGACGATGAAGGAGTTCCCGTTGGATTTCTGGCCAATTAGGATTGCACGTCACGGTCATGAAAATATCAACCTTCTGAAAGTGGCGAGCCAAGGCAAGTCCGTCTTGGTAACACTGATACATGTAGCGTGGACCACCGGTGAACGAAGATGGCAAGATGAACCGCTGTCCGATCGCATGAAGATTGAGCTCATCCGAGTCATCTGCAGTTGCGACTGCATCCTCCAATCCACTGTAAAGGGATG
Source organism: Leccinum subatratum (assembly GCA_038091595.1). NCBI lineage: Eukaryota > Fungi > Basidiomycota > Agaricomycetes > Boletales > Boletaceae > Leccinum > Leccinum subatratum. Next base: position 2,868 of record JBBPOT010000299.1, on the reverse strand, counting down.
CCCGAAGTTTGTCTTGGTTATGGCGGAGAAAGGAGAGCCGGTTTTGCTCGGTAGACGCAAACATATCAACCAAGAATTGCTGAAACAGTGCTTGCCCGCGCAGGAGAACTGAGTATTCACCTTGACGGGGGAAAATGCGAAATGCAACGTATCGGATCTGAGAAAGAGCCCGTGGTGTCTGTCTGAGAGGTTCATGCATCTGTAAATCCCAGTGCCAACCATCCTCGCCATATGGGAAGAAAAGGACATAATGCAAGCAAGAATATGCCCTGTGCCCGTCACTGATCCGTTGAAGTGGCCCATTGCGTCGGTGCAAAATGATGTCACGGGAGTCCGTTGCCTGTGTACCATCACCTGGTATAACTGCAGCAATCTCGCTGACCGTTGGGAGATTATACCGGCGCTGATCGCGAGTCGGGTCTGCAAGGAAACGGATAGTGACTGGTGAATCCACAGGATATTGTTCAAGTAACTCATGCGCGTGCTGAAACAGCCTCGCATACCGGTGATGATTGATTAAAACATCTTGAAGCGCATGCATCGTGCGTTCCGAGAGCTCATGGTTGACTTCACGTTGCATCCGTTCATTTAAAGCTATCTCCGGATCATAAATGTATAGTTGGGCATACATGGGCCGTCGACCGTCAGTAGGAGCTAACTGTCCCAACCGATGACAGAGTTCACCATGAACACGAAAGACGTAAGGAGCATCCCCTCGGGAGTTGATCTGATGATCAATCTCCACACCAAGTGACGTGAATGCAAGCGCTGCATTATAACGACGAACGTTCTCCCGAAAATGGATTGCCTCCGGTGTAACATCCTCCCATAGTGACTTCAGTGCGGGAGGAGGCTCCTGCAATAGTGGAATGCGGACCAGCCCTTGGTCACAGCACGTTCCAAATTTCGGCCGAGAGGCTGAAGAGGCTGCAAGACGTTCAGCCGACCAATGATAAGCATTGCAGTGGGAGCACATCACGTCCATATGGCCTAGATCATGCCGAGAGTCAGGCTCCACATAGGGTTGGCGCGCAGCAAGGAGATCCCTGGTAGGTATCTGATGGCGCCCAGCATGAGCGCCGTGGCCATTCCCCTGAGCCCGAGCCGGTCTGCCAGTGTGTTGCACGCGTGTACTATGTTGGCCCACCGGATGTTGCAGTGGGTGTCCACCATGACCTTGACCTTCAGGATGCGGATTTTGTGGCGGGTTAGCCTCTGGCTCGGGAGCCGGCTGTTCCTGTTGAGTTGTTAAGGATGATGATGTACGGGATGAACTTGTTTACTAACCTGGTTGCCTCGTTCAATTCTTTGCTGACGTTCACGTTCGCGGCGCCGCTGCTGACCAAGAGCTCGCCGAGAAAGGCCCGCCGGTTGCGGTTGTGGTTGTGGTTGTGGTTGCAGCTCGACAGCTTCAAGTTCAAGACCCTCAGCCTGAGGCTATCAACAATTAGTCAGGACTCAGTAGAGACTCGTATATAAAGAACCGTTGGATCTGGAGTCACTTACCTGGTTATCATCTATTCTTTGTTGACGTTCACGTTCACGGCGCCTCCGCTGACCGAGAGCACGTTGAGAAATAGGTGCTGGCAGTGGCCGTGCTTCAACTGTACTCTGACCGTCATGATGTTCTTGGCCCGGGTGCAATTCTAAGTTCCGTGAGTGATAGAAATGGTGCAAGCTTGAATAGGGCACATACCTCGATTCTCGGACTCGATCGCGATCGCGATCGTGCGTCGCTTTTGATGGGGCTGGTTATCATCCGCACGTGTGCCATTCTGAGAGTGAGAAGTTGTCCGTGAACGCTTTCGACTGTCGGACTGAGTCGAAGTCGAGCATTGAACGCTGAGGCCGAATGAGGAAGAATAAACTGCGGCGAACGTCGGTACACTTGCCTGTTGTCCCTCATGTATGCTTTTTGGCTATCCTAACTCGGGTGTGAGCGTGGTGTATTGGATACGATGGCTGGGTCTGAATGGAGCGCTGGTTCAACCCACTCGGGATGAAATTTTTGCTAGCCAATCAGACTTTCGCGTTGTCTCTAATTCTCACGCAAGCTAGCCAATCAGAAGCTGGAGTTGTCCACTGAGACAACTGGATTTCTCACGCTAGCTACTTTAATAAAGAAGATTACGCCTCACCTGTACTGCGTGTCACTGATGCCACTCGCCGGATGGAATTTTCCGAAAGTTGATCGCCATCATATCGATCGTAGCCCGTTGGCCGGCTTTCCATAGGTTGGTCCCCGCCACCAACCCGCCACCGGACTGTCGAAGACCCGGTTGGCATACGGTACTCTACACATATATAGACTCCCCAGGACTCGCACCACTCCCTCCTTTTTCCCTCTACGTGGTCCCAACACACTCTGTTTCTAGTCTAGTAAGTGAGGCTCCGCCTTACAATAAGCCATCCGGAATGTATATCTTAGTGCAAAGGAAAGTGTAACTTGAAAGTCGGAGGACCTACGATCGAGGAGACTATCATATAATAAGTTTAACATTTGGTTCCAGTTTCTGGCATTCGACCATATTATTATCCGATAAATCCGGGAGAACTCAGCCTGCAGGTATGCGCGACTCGGCCGGAACTTGTACGGATCATCATATCTGCTACTCAGTGACATCTTGTAACGTGACGGTGGAGATTCTAGCCCCCTGACTGCACAACACGAGGCTGTCCTGCGATTCAAGGCAAACGGGCTCGAGGTTCAACGTTCAACGTTCAATATTCAATATTCAATCCGGCCGATACGTATGTGTGTAGCTGTGTCTAAACAAGCTGACACTGTACAACATCTGTAAAAAGTCATATGCTATATAGCTCTATATAGTCCCTGTAGTCCCTGTAGGCGCTGTAGGCTTCCCCCAA
>JBBPOT010000298.1:0-11272 GCA_038091595.1 Leccinum subatratum | reverse complement strand
AAGCAGTCGCGCTGGGCAAGCATGAATTGGGCCACATGTAACGGCGCATAAAGTCCTCGGGTCTGAGAAATTGCGTTATCACCCCAGAAACAATCTCCCAAGACGTGACACTCACTGATAAGTCGAGTATCTTGATTCTGGGAACGTCGAAGCACTGATGACTGCAGTAGCATTTCGCGACTTCAAAGCAAAGTCCACGAGCTGGAAGTACTTGTGGTAGTACTTGGAACCAACATGCTAAATTGCAACGTCATGAGCGAGTGCAAATCATCAAGTGGTGATGGTCCTGACCTCCAACATTTCGATGCTGATGAAGGCGTCAAATGCCTTCTCGAACTCGGCGGGGATCTCGCGGTAATCCATCAGATGGACCCGAATGCGGTCCTGGAGACCAAGAGCCTTGATCCGTTCTTCTGCAAGCGCTTTTTGTTCCTGGGACAATGTGAGGGTGTCGACTTCGCAACCGAATGTCCGGGCGGCCTGAATTTTTACAAATGATATCAACACTGCCCTCAATAACAAAGTGATTCGTTTACCTCAATGGCCATTCCACCCCACCCCGAACCAAATTCCAAGATGCGGTCACCAGGTTTCACCCTGGCTTGGGTAAGCACATGGCGAATTTTTCGTAGTTGCGCAGCCTCCAAGTCGCCCGGGAATTGACCGTCAGTCAAATCGCCGCGGACACCACCTTCCGCATCGCTCCACAGCGCGCATGAGTACATCATTTCGTTACTGAGGAATGCCTGGATTGCACAATTTCAATCACGCTCTCGTCAATCATCGCCTCGAAACATACCTTGAAGAGTTCATTGGATTGGTCATAACTAGCGATTGCGTTCAAGCGCGCACGAGAGCGTGTCTGTCCGAGGAAGGCATTCGAGAATCCAGAAATTGCTGACGTTACTCGGCTGATGGATGAGGACAAGCCATCCATGCCGGATTCGTTGTCAAGCCATAGCTATGAAGCCCATCAGTCCCGATAATATCGAACAATTTACGAAATCAACCTACATCCATCACGGACTTGAGGTTGCTGACTTCCACATCGCCTACCATGTAGGCTTCGCTGACTGTAACAGTGTTAGCTTGAAATGAAGAGAGATAGTTCTAATATCAGGCTTACAACCCAAGTCCTGGGAGCTAAGGAGGGTGTCAGCTCGGGCATAGCATGTCGGTTATATGGACACATACAAGAGGACGCGGGTCCAAAAGTCTGGGTTAGCGATCTTGAGGTAGACGTCGTTGCAGCCCTTGGAACGAGTTCCAAAATGGTAAACGCCTTGCGAGTCTGCAATTGTCAGATGCCCTCTAGTGATGGCTCTCTCGAGGACGGCGAGGATAGAGCTCCGTGCTATCAACGAACTTGAGATTCCGGAAACGGTGATCAATCTAGTGTCGTACCATAGCTTGTTACGAGAGACTTCGGTTTGGGGAGGACGATGGATATCGAAGAGGATGAACGGTACAAGTTTGCCGCGGAGGAGAACGTCAAGGCAGATGAAGTGGCAGCGTTCAACATCGTGAGGGAACCTTAGGATAGACGTAGGTAGGTAGGAAGGGGAGGGGGGGAGGATAGAATGGAACACGGGGCGGATGGGGAAGGAAGATGGGACATGGCACCCCCTTTATACGTTGTGAAGCTTGAGACAACCCACGGAGCAGTCACATCGCAATTTTGCACATGCAAAAATGAATTCGTATGGCGCTCGGCAAAAATAGAGGGAGAAGAGATTGCCTACTTGTGGCCGTTCAGGGATTCACGGGAAAATGGCCGATTCGATCTGAGATCTGGAGATGGTGACGGAGCCAGAACTCAGTGACTTACTCAGTGGCAGAGTTTGAGAAACATAGATCCGTTGGCACGATAAAGCAGTGTCCGGGAGAAATAGGCTCAATAGTCATTCGGTCAGTTAATTGGTTCCACATTGTCCGACGAATGCTTGTGTCGGATACCTCCTTGTGACAGGTCAAGGAGGAAAGCTGACATCCCCACGCGACAAAAAGGAAGATCTAGTTTCAACAGTGAAATTACAGGAAACATGAAGTGATCGGGAAGTTGCGAGTCCTATAATTTCTTCTCTGCTGCGAACCCGTTGGCTACGATGGGAGGAAGGGCCAACGCAACCCGAAGGAATCCAAATATCTCGACACCCCAAACCGCACTCTCTCCCACGTGGTTCTTGCGTGCCTGTTCACCCACAACAGGGTCACCTTCCAGTTCTCTCCAGGGTCGCGATCAGGTTGCACCGAGTGGATCGTTCAAGTCTCGGATTCGCAATCCGGGTTTCACGGCATCCGAGCCCGTCTGACGCATGCGGCATTCCATCACCGCTCGAAATCCAACTTTGTGGCGGTGTCCAACCTCCATTGCATCAAACTTGGTCCGAGCACAACATGTGAGGTGAGTTACGAACCTAATGTACCCGAGACTCTCCTCTTGTCATGCTTAATCAACTCCAAATGTGCCCTCAAAATTTCCCAAACATGACGCTTGCTATTGTTGCCGCCACGTAGTTCCCGACACAGCGCAGGCACTCGAATACATCAAACGGAGTCCCCGTTCGTCCTAGACGATCCGAATCGTGCCTCACAATGCGCCTCATTTCTTGCCCTGGTTTCACCGTTACGTTGCATCATGCCAATCAAGCTTGTTCCGTTCCCCCTTCCCTTATTGTGAGCCAACAGATCCCGGTGGTCAGATGGCTGGTTTGTGTCATTGTCACCGCCTTTGTCTCCCTCCAAGTCCTCTCCCTTACCTCAACGTACATGGAGCGCTGGAAAACCGATTGCTCCCACACCACGCCAATGTCGTGCTCGATTGCCACCCATGGTTTGTCACTGGTCACTAGGGGCTCAAGTCGCGTGCTTCGCATGAGATAAATCGTCGCTGGACCTCATTTCAGTACTCTGGACGCCCTCGGCCGACAGATTCTCCCATGCAAATCCAACCCCTGTTCCAGCGACATGGCCAGCACCAGACACATTTGAGGACTCGTTGGGAAGGACTTTCCTTCCATCGCCGCATGTCTGCCATTCCTCTTGGAAGCGTTAATCGCCGCTAGCGCCACCATGCCACGGACACATCTATGTACCAAGCTTCTCCGTTCGTATGCTTCCCTGCGATATCATCGCTCCAGGGTCGAACCAACACATGCTGCGGTTCTCACTAATTCTCGCTTCGTTCGTGTCAGGCCGTCTTAGCTTCGAGCTCAGCAGTTCCGACTTTCTTGCTAATATGAAGTGTGAGGCTAAGCTTTTGCGTTCTAATGTCCGAAGCGGCGACTAACATAGTAACATACCCTCTTCACCTTGGTGAAAGTTCCCCCGGGAAATGCTCTCGACCAAGCGGTGAGAAAGTTCACAACATAATGTTAAAGCCTAATACTCACGTGCTGTCGGACACCTCATTGACGAGGGTCCGTGTCAGCATGTCGTTGCCTAAAATTATACACCCTTCCCCCTAAACAAGAAAACCTATCACGCGCAAGATCCAGAATCGCTTGTCCTTCACACGCTCCGTGACATGTCGACCGAGGTCAAGGATCGCGCGTGAGTGGCATGTGGCAGTGGGTACTACTGTGGGTATATCTCGTGATCTAAAATTGTCTGACGAAAGTGCGTTTACGTCATAGTGAGCGTCAAAATCCTCGAGAGCTTCACACTCGAGAGTCCAGACTTTGTGGTAGGATGTCCCAGTCAAAATTGTCTGTTCTCGTCCTGGAGCACAGACTGTGCCTCATCCGCACTGTGATAGTAGTCTGTCTGGTCGTTAATCGACTTCTGATATTGGTTACCAGTGATCCTCAACTGATCTTCAACATCGAGTGCCAATATGCCGTATTTACCACGTGCCCTCGATAATGCCGCCCGTGACGTGGGTGTAACCTAGTACACTCGTATGTAGGTACATTGTGGGTTTTTAGTTAGCAGGTGTTTGAGGACGCACTTGTCAACGACAACCCCGAGATCTTTTTGAAAATGACGTTGAGCGAAATATACTGGGTCTGTATCACTCGCCGGATTCGCTCTTGGTTACTCGCTGGGAACGGAGATTCATCGCCGTCACGCCCGCTGCATCCCGATAAAACCTCGATCCGATAAAAGTCAAATACGCTACATAAGGTCGTATTAGAAGCCTGCGAACTTCGATCACCGACTTCTGCGAGGCAAGTCGTAATCACTGCTATGCTCGTTCACTGGGGTTCTGCCGATGGCATCGATTGACTCGCGCGGCAAATAATTGTCCTTTGGAATCGCATACCCCGACATCGTACTCAGAGAACTTGCGCCGCTGTCAGTGTTTACGTGTTACTGCAGCCCGTTCAGGGGTTCTTGTGTACAGGACTGTTGTAGACGAGTCATTAGCCATTATATGGGTCCCAGACGCGATTCCACGGAAGCAAGTCAATGGCGGTGATAGGCCGGCGGTCTTGTCGTGGGCGATAGGCTAACCACCGAAGAAGGTTGCCGCGTGCATAGGATCGAGACCGAGCGGCGGGCGGCGGACGGCGAACGATGGTCTAGTAGTTATATTAATGTTCCCCAGGCCTCCAGCGGTTAGTCATACCAATTTTTTTTTTCTCGATTTCATGCTGGACACGGATCGTGCGAACTCGAACCAAGCAGGAATCGTAAGCGAACCCTGAAAAAAACTGATCGAATCGAGTTTATGGCGGCCTATCGATGCTAGCTCGATATCCCCGGACGTCTCGGCACCCATTGGAGGTCATGATTGGCGGGGCTCAAAATCGACAACTATGCAGTAGCCGTGCTTGTATTGTACGTAGATAAGTTGGCGGCGGCGGAACTGTAATACAGCCGGTGTGCAATGTCGTGGACAATCCAGTCGAGGCCAGCGATCAGATTTTGGCCAGTGACCGCGCTGCACGGCCAAATCTTCCAGTGGTGAGATTTGATCCCTGGCAAGTCAAGCAGCTGAAGACGACGACTATGGTCAAAAGTTTGGTTCGTGCAATGTATCACTGCGTACTTCACGGATTTCCTGGTCGCTCATCGACCCTTGTATGTCCTGCTTATTTGCGAAAACAAGAAGTGACGCGCCAGCCAACCTCTTGGGGAGCGTGAATCTCGGAAATGATAGAATATCCAATTTCTCTTACATCCTCGAGAAGAAGGCTATGGAGTTCCTCCTTACAGTCACGAACTCGCATGCGATCTCCCGAGTCTACAACCCAGACGATGGCATCTGTATGCTCGAAATAATTTCGCCAATATGGTCGAAGAGTTCTCTGACCACCGACATCCCCTGCTCACATGGTAAATGGCCGTGTTCTAGAACGATTTAATAACGAGAGGTACAAACAGATATTAAGCGTGTAACTGTGGGTAGAATCACCGCCGGAACAGTGCTCGTTTGAGTAAGGACATCTGCGGATCTTTTGAACACTCACTTTCTGTGAATAAACGTCTTGATGTTGAATCCCAAGGTTGGGCTGACACCCGAGATGTTCTCACCATTGATCTTCTTTAGGATGGTGGTTTTGCCGGCATTGTCGAGGCCACTGCCAAGCTCCTGAGAAAGCTGAAGCCGCATTGCGGAAAAGAACAAGCTTACAGGAACAAGATCCGCATTTCCTTCTCTTTCTGGCGGCTTTTCCTTATGATGGTGAGGAGTCCCATGGTGCAAACGGTTAACCAAACGATGACGAGAACCCCGTACTAGTGCCCTGTCAGCGTGGCTACTCACACTACCCTCGGATCCATCCGTTGTTTTGGTAGCTGAACTTTGTCTGAGTTTTATTATGGTTACAGTAAACGACTCCGCGACTGCTAATATCAGTCCCCGACGCAAAGCCGGTTCGACAAGATAACGTGAGCTACGACCGCGTCCCACTGAAATCTGACTTCGCGATGCCTCCAAAAAATAAAGGAAAGAAAAACAAGGGCGGCCAAGACGATTACTGGTCAGCTTACGACCCTCGATCTTCCTGCAGATCACAGCTGAGCATATTCACGCCGCATCAGGGACCAGGTCGGCCAATCTATCGAGAACAACAATCTCGAGACGGAACAGATCGGCGACGCTGATGAGGATAACTCTGGGAACTCCAACTCGCGGCCTGGGTTCTCGACGTTTGGTGCCCTTTCAATGCAAGATGACAGGCTACCAGAGGTAAACGAGAATGAGGACTTTGGGGGTCTCATGGCACGTCCATTCGTCATGTTCGAATTTGCCGGTTACAGATTCTTTTTCATACCCTAGTCCGCCATAAAAGCGTCCACAGAGAAGGGGAATAAGGGGACAAAGAAAAAGAAAAAGGGAAAGGCGCAAATCGACGATGACGAGGCACAAGGTAGAATCATGTTTTTCCGATTCCTAAAAATTGTCCCCAATTCTGTTTTTACAGACGATTCCACTGCCCCTCCAGCCCCGCGTGCCGAACCTGAAGAGGGAGACGATGACGAAGGTCCGAAGATTCTCACGAAAAAGGAGAAGGAGAAGTTAAAAAAGGAACGCGAAAAGGTCACTCTCCCTAATATTGTTTTCGCGGTGTACGTCTGACCCTTTCCAGGCAAAGAGAAAGGCCCAAGTAGAGGCAAAGAAGAACGCTGCAGCGGAAGCCGATCCTGCTGATACTACCCCGGCCACACCAGCACCTTCCGCACCGAAAACAGAAAAGGACGAGGACGACGAGGGCGATGGCCAGGATGGAGGAGGAGCTGCTGCAAAGAAGAAGAAGAAGAAGAAGGGTAAAAAGGATGAAGATGGATTGGTCCCCGCTCCGGCTGCTGCTCCGGCTGCGAACAAAAAGAAAGGAGGGATAAGTGCGCTGAGAGCGATGATGGAGGAGAAGAAGAGGTTGGAAGAGGAAGCGAGGCTGAGAGAAGAAGAGGAGAGACGACGCATAGAAGAGGAAGAGAGGCGGGCTGAGGAGGAGGAAAAGAAAAAGGAGGAGGAGAAACAGAGGAAGAAGGATAAAGAAAAGGTACGTTCCGATATGCGATGAATCTTATCACCATTATCATCATGTGATGGAATAGACGAAACGTGAATTGGCCAAGAAGGAGGGTCGTCTATTGACGAAAAAGCAAAAGGAGGAGAAAGCTGCAGCGGAGCGACGCAGACAAGCATTGATTGCCTCGGGGGCACAGATCGAGGGTTTGCAACAGCCTTCTGGAGTAGCATCCGCTGGTAAAAAAGTGGTCTATGGTTCCCGCAAAAAGAAGGGTCCCTTGAACATAGAGAAAGATTCAGCCCCTGCATCCCCCGCTCTGGAATCAAGACCACTGAGTCCTGTTCTTATCACCGCTTCTCCTTCATGCCCCGCTCCAGCAGATCTTCCGAGTAAACCTGATGATGTCAAGGACGAGTGGGACGCTAGTAGTGCGGAGGAAGAGAGCGTTGCCGCGCCAGCCACTGCCGTCAAGGACGAGTGGGATGCGTCGAGTGAGGACGAAGAGAGTGCTCAGCCCCCGCCTTCTAAGAGTATGCCTGCAAAGACTCCTGTCACCGTGCCCGCAAAAGGGGCACCGCCTGGTACGTGTGTCTTGTTGTATTATCTCGTCCTTGTTCATTAATGTATTCTAGTATCACCCGCTAACGGGGAAGCAAAGAAACTTCAGGCGGTTCAAAAATCCACTCCTGAGCCCCGAGCAGAGGAATCCTCTGAAGAGGAGTCATCTGAAGAGGAATCATCCGAAGAGGACTCTGAGGACGACTCCGAGGATGGCTCAGAAGAGTCAGATGGTATGACGAAGGTACAACGTCAAGCTGCACAGAGAAAGGCACAAGCTGCTGAACGGAGGGCGAAAGCACACGAGGTTGCACTTGCTGCAAGTAGCAAGGATAACTTACGCAGTCCAATCTGTTGTATCCTGGGTCACGTCGACACGGGTAAAACCAAATTACTCGACAAGGTCAGGATCTCTGATAGTTCCTTTTCATGATTATTATATGATCAAACCAGATTCGGCAAACTAACGTACAAGAGGGAGAGGCCGGTGGCATCACGCAACAAATTGGTGCGACGTACTTCCCTGTTGACGCTATCAAAGCCAAGACGGCGGTGTTAAACAAGGTCTGTAGTTAGTTAACTGTTGTCCTTCTTTCTAACGATGTAATGCAGGATGGGAAACAAGATTACAAAGTTCCGGGCTTGCTAGTAATTGACACTCCCGGTCACGAATCATTCACTAATTTGCGCACTCGTGGAAGTTCACTTTGCAATATTGCCATCCTCGTCGTTGATATCATGGTAAGTTTCTTTGCAGAAATGTCAGAGCGTGTTCACGATCGACCGATAGCACGGTCTCGAACCACAAACCCTCGAGTCTCTTCGCTTACTGAGGGATCGCAAGACTCCTTTCATTGTCGCTCTCAATAAGGTAATGTTTCACGGGCTCGACTTCATACTGCCTTTTGACTCTATCCAGATCGATCGTATGTTCGGGTGGGAGGCAACTCCCGATGGCGCGTTTCAGGAATCGTTAGCCAAACAGAAGAAATCTGTGCAGCGCGAGTTCGAGGATCGTGTCGAGAAGACTATACTTGCCTTTGCTGAGCAAGGCCTGAATGCTGTGCTCTACTACGAGAACAAGAGCTTCGCCCGAAATGTCTCGCTTGTACCCACTTCTGCCATCACTGGGGAAGGAGTTCCTGACATGATCATGCTCTTGATCAATCTAACTCAGCAACGGATGAGCGATCGCCTCATGTACCTATCAGAGCTAGAGTGTACCGTATTGGAAGTCAAGGTCATTGAAGGTCTCGGAACTACCATTGACGTTGTCCTTTCCAATGGTATCTTGCACGAGGGCGAAAGAATTGTCGTCTGCGGTCTCAACGGGCCGATTGTCACCCAAGTTCGCGCGCTCCTCACTCCCCAGCCCCTGCGCGAGCTACGAATAAAGGTGTGTAGCAGTGTGACTGCCCATGATGAACTTTTCTTAACTTTTGCATCCCTTGTAGTCTGCTTACGTACACAATAAGGAAGTAAAGGCAGCTCTTGGCGTCAAAGTGGTTGCCCCTGACCTTGAGAAAGCTATCGCTGGTTCACGACTTCTGGTTGTCGGTCCTGACGATGACGAGGACGACCTAATGGAGGAAGTCATGTCCGATCTGACCTCCTTGCTGAATTCCATCGATAAGTCCGGTCGTGGGGTTTCCGTACAGGCGAGCACACTAGGTTCGCTTGAAGCTCTCCTCGACTTCTTGAAGGTTAGCAAGATTCCTGTGTCGGGTATTAACATCGGGCCCGTCCACAAGAAAGACATTATGCGCACGGCAACTATGCTTGAGAAAGCGAAAGAACTTGCCGTTGTTCTTGCCTTTGATGTTCCTGTCGACAAGGATGCTGAGAGGTTAGCGGAGGAGATGGGCATCAAAATATTCAAAGGTTCGTTTTTGTTAATTACCAAGCTTGAACATCGACTGACGCTTGTACAGCTGATATCATCTATCACCTGTTTGACGCATTCACCGCATATAACAACGAGATCATGGAAGCCAAGCGCCGGGATGCCGCTCCACAGGCAGTCTGGCCCTGTCGATTGAAGACCATTGCTGCATTTTGTAAACGAGACCCCATCATCCTGGGCGTGGATATCCTTGACGGTAACTTACGGGTCGGTACGCCCATCTGCGTGGTGAAAGTAGACCCAACCACCCAAAAGAGGGATATTATTGACTTGGGGAAAGTGTAAGTCACGATTGCGAATATTTTGGATGAATCCTCACGAGCACGTGCGTAGAACATCCTTGGAAATCAACCATAAGCCACACGATGTAGGTCGTAATTTGAACTTTCTGAGTCACTACTCGGCATGATCGATTTGTCATTTCAGATTATCAAAAAATCGCAAGCTGGTGCTGGTGTCGCCGTTAAAATAGAGCATGCTGTATATCAGTCATCCAAAATGTTCGGCCGCCATTTCGACGACAAGGATGAACTTCTCAGCCACATCACGAGACAGAGTATTGACGTCCTCAAGGTAGAGCATTTGAACTGTGCAGACTTTTGTTTTGATACACAGTTCTTTCAGTCATCATTCAAGGCCGATGTCTCCAACGAAGAATGGCTTCTTATTAGAGCATTGAAACAAGTACGCCCTAATCTATTTCTGTTGATTGATACTCACGATATCGCACGCAGCGTCTCAACATCCCGTGACACAATGTGTCCCATTTGGTACTACCTTACCTACTACACCGAGAAGTTTACATACGTACATTCACTGTATTTTATATACCACGTCAGTATCGACGCCGGTTTCCCACCCTTTCCCTGTCGTCTTTGCCTTTAAATGTCTCTTCCATCCGACCCAGATAGCCATAAATCCGTTCAGGTCGGCAATAAACAGGTCTCTGATCCTACTCAAGATACAGATACTTTACAATTGGTAATATGTCTCCGGGACGACGGGATGACCTAGCAGGATGATGAGGCGCTGATGCATTACTGGGAATCGGTAACGTCTCTCTATAGTGGCAAACTGGAAAGGGCTGCGGGTATCCCTGATTGTAGACTCGGAGGGACTTCGATCTGTGCTCCGCCGTAGACCCCGTAGTACCCTCCGAGGAAGACGCGTCAGGGATTGAGATCATACCGCTTGAACCTGAACAGCGCTCAAACCTGCGTAGGGAAGCCCCCCAAGTATCGCCCTATTTTTACTGCTCCTACGGGAGCAACATATGCATAACTGATGCTTTGCGTTTTATTCAGAATGCACTTGGGTATAAGCAGGTGAAGATTTTTTTTGGTTTGCCACGTGCGTTTTGCCGGGAATTCTGATGGACGTGTGGCTGTAGCAACTTCATCGCAGTTGGCACCTCATCGAAAGCTTTGCTGCCAGCTTTGTGGCTCTGAACTTCATCGGAGGCGTTCGGTATGAACTATTCAGTGCTTAAAATTAATTCCGCCGGTCGTGATAAATCTACATCCAGTTCCTTCCTGTTCCTTGGACTACAGGCAGGAGGTCCTGCTGCCATATGGTGACGACTCTCATTTTAAATCTTTGGCTGACATTGATCCTGGAACCTCGGGCAGGTCGTCTTTCGTCATTACGATCGTCTTCATGGTCATAACTGCCATGGTTCTTGCAGAGATCTGTTCGGCGTTGCCGCTTAGCGGCTCCATCTATGTATGGGCTGCTGAGAGTGCTGGACCGAAACATGCGAGGCTCTTCGGCTTTTTGGTCGCTTGGTGGGCTTGCACGGCATGGATGACCTTTACTGCAAGCACCTGTCAGGCGAGTCTGGCATCCGTTCGTCAGTAATTCGGTGCTTATCATTCCGTCCACACAGACCGCC
>JBBPOT010000297.1:0-11344 GCA_038091595.1 Leccinum subatratum | reverse complement strand
CAACAGCAAGTGCTTGTCGTCGTCAAGTCATGGCCCGCGTCTTCGTCGCCCGGTCTCTCCACCGTGCGTCGTAGCGGCACCCCCGTCTCCTCGTCCATCCCGTCGTCGCCCCGTCTCGCTGCTGTGCCATTGAATTAGGTGCCGTTGCGTTGTGGTACAACGACGACGACTTGTTGTCGTCTTCGTCGCCCTGCCCCTCCATCGTGAATTACGGTGGCTCGTAGTGGCGCCAGGTTGACTTGCGCTCCTCGATCGGCTGAGCGTGACACTATTGACGGTGGTGGGTTATGGGTTGGTCGTACGTGATAATGGGTAATCTTCGCACTCGTCGTTGAGATCGAACTCGAATCCATCCGCAGAGACAGGCGGCCGGTGACGAGCGAGGGCTGGATGAGGTGGCAGACTATGTACATGTTGGACGTGCGACGTTGAGGAAGATGCTCTGTCGTGAGTGACGGGAAGAGGAGAACGCTGGGTAATCGAGGCAGGTATGGAGGCGTGATTGACACAAAATGCGAGATATTGCGATCCGAAGCTCGTCGATTTGCTACTTCCCCGACATCGGAGAGTGAAGTATTCTAAATCGATATCGCCTCTCCACCATATGGCAAGAGAGTACGAATTAACATTAGAGGAACCTGTAAATAGTGTGAACTTGCGAGTTACGAAACGATGTGTCCGCATACGCACCGATCGAGTTTCTTGGGGAGCTTGGAATGGCCTGGGTGACGTACGATACGACCTTTGAGAAGTAGCGCAGTATCCTTCTTCTTGTTAGGTACACAAGGAACAGACGGGACAGAGGTGGAGGGCTGCTTCTTCAGGATGGTGTCATTTTTGCCGGCCCTCTTGCCGTTCGGCGGGAGCTGGAGTGCTTCCTTGCAACATAATATAGTGTTCTCGAATAAAAAGACATGGTGATACTCGCCGTCGAAGATGTCGTAGGTTGCCGAAATTGGATAGATGACCCTTCCAAGTCTTTAACGCGACCTTCGAGTCGATCTTATCCGTTATGTGCTTCGCTGCACCGGAACCAGCTTGGAGCTCTTCGAAATGTGGGTAATCGACGACGTTTGATACCTTTACTAGGGACTACAGACGACGATAAGAACTTGTTGACCAAGAAAAAAGAGATAGATCACTCACATCAAGCCATCTACATCAGGAAAAACCTCCCTGGGATAATTTAACTAATTGCTTTGTATTGGCAGATAATTGCATACATTATCTATATTTCTTGGTTTTGTCAACTAATTTCACATTTTATTTGTGATGCATATCCTGGCACTCCATAATTCATTCTCATTAGATGTATTTCCAGGTATTTCTACTAATTACTTGTAATTGTACTTATGATCCATATCCTGGCACTTCATAATTTATTCTTATTAGATGTATTTCCAGGTATTTCTACTAATTACTTGTAATCAACTACACAAGCCAAATAAAACACAACACACCAAATACATAAGCAACACAGTACAAATATGGCAAGTTATGTCAGCAACACAACACAAATTCTTCTAAGTCTTTCTGCTACATTGCTTGGCACATTACACATGACCAGGCACACTCCCCCAATATCCCTAACCCCCCCTAACATTGTGTTGCCTCCTAACCCCCCTTGTCTTCCCCAATATCCCTAACCCCCCCTAACATTGTGTTGCCTCCCAACTCCCCCTTGTCTTCCCCAATATTCCTAACCCCCCCTAACATTGTGTTGCCTCCTAACCAGGACTAACCAATATTGGCCCCCTAACCAAGACTAACATTGTGTTGCCTCCTAACCAAGTCTAACCAGTGCTTTGCTAATATTCCTAACCCAGACTCACATTGTGCCTCCTAACCAGTCCAAACCAATTTTTGCCTCCTAACCCAGACTAAACAAATGATTCCCATGATTGGATTCCATTATCCCTGATTTTGTCCGATTTTTCCCACCGCTGTTTGGCTTCACAAAAGCTAATCTATGTTTTATCACCATAAATCTCGAAAATGGCTATATCTCAGCGGTGTGATGTCCGATCTTGGCGATCTAATGCTTGGATTGGGGCTATCGATCCCCTCCACATATCTCCCAGTGGCGTCGAACCACGGATCGGAGGTGTTTGGATGCGATAAGCACAAATGCTTAATCACAATTTCTTCGAAAATGACATCTGACACTAAAATGGTTATATCTCGGTCGCGTCTGCACCGAATCACACGATCCATGATTCATATGAAAGGTATTCATCCACACTACCTCCGATACAGCCAACACTAAGCGCATAACTCCCACGGTACAAATTTGCGAACCACATTCTTGGTCAGTGCTGGGTTAGGAGGAAAAACAATGTTAGTCTGGGTTAGGAGGCAAATATTGGTTAGGACTGGTTAGGAGGCAACACAATGTTAGGGGGGGTTAGGGATATTGGGGAAGACAAGGGGGGGTTAGGAGGCAACACAATGTTAGGGATATTGGGGGAGACAAGGGGGGGTTAGGAGGCAACACAATGTTAGAGGGGGGTTAGGGATATTGGGGGAGTGTGCTTGGTCATGTATAGTTAGTGTCTGGTTAGTGTGCCTGGTCATCTGTAGCAAGATGTGTAGCCAAATGTGTCAAGCAATGTAGCAGAAAGACTTAGTAGAATTTGTGTTGTGTTGCTGACATAACTTGCCATATTTGTGTTGTGTTGCTTACAAATTGTAAAATTTCGAAGTCAGCAGCCACCAGGTATATAAACCCAGCACTCTTCAATTTTAATTCCCACACTTTCTTCCCTCAACCACCACCATCCCTCTTCCACACTTCAACACTTTTACACAACAACACTTCCACTCTATTACACTTCATCATCCACAACTGTATACTACTATTTGTTGCTTATTTGGTAAGTGCCTCATCCCTTTTCTTCATTCAGTTACTGACTTATCTCACTTCACTTTTCTCTATAGACTTTGCACTATGGTTGGTGTGGTGGTATGATTGGTGGTAAGTAAGTCTAGTGTTGCTTGTCTGTGACTCAGTTACTGACTTACTTTCTTTTTCTTTTAGACTGTGTGCCATTGCTGGTCAGTGTCATTACATATAGTTAGTGTTGGTATACTATGTAGTACAAAATGTAAATACTATAGTGATCAATGGATTTCATTTGATGATAATTGTGGATATTGGTACATGAGTTATCTGGCAATATTTGGATTGGACTGGATTTCACTGTCAGATATTGTCAAATAATGGCAGCTAAAATACAACATATAGTCAAGGAATTACAAGATATATTAACTCAAATTAGTTGAAAATACTTCAAATTCTAGCGAATATTCAGGGGGGGCTAAAAATTCCACCATAATATGAGTAATTAGAAGAAATACAAGGATTATCATGTATTCCATGGATATTCCTGGGAATCTAGAGTATTTCAGTAAATTATCAGCGGGAGGGTTTTGCTGATGACCGCCGCCAAGTAAACTCCGATATCGCGAGGGGCCTCCTCGAAGCTCACGGCGAGTTCTTGAGGGACGGTGTCGATGAAAATGTAGGTCATATGCACCTCGCTTACCGCATACTTATCCATGGTCAGGGACATACGAACAACCTAGCCCATCCTGCTCTCGCCGGTCTGATCCTTGACTTTTTCTACACAGGTCCTTCGTCCCTCGGCAAAGTGTTTCCGGAAGTGTTTGCAGCGGAGGTACCCAGAGTCACTGTTGCTATTGCAGCCACGGCGGTAACATTCATTTCAGACTTAAATGTTGTCGTGTGCTTACTGTATATTGCACAGCTCAAAGTCGTTCTAGACGAGATCGTGTCGTCGCAAGCCGAAGTCAGTTTCAGAGTCAACACGTATTCGCCGGTTTACTTGGAACTGCTCGGCCTGATGAAGAAGTGTGACACGTCCGCCATTCATGCTGAAAAAACAAGGGCGCTTCGAATCGAGTGGGCTCGCCAGGGAAGGTATGTACTCGCATCCATCATCCTATCACCCACAACTCATTCGTTTAGTAACTGCACGATGGAGCGCGAGATTGTCGCTACAGCCTCAACCGGTTTTGACGTCGATCTTGATTGACTTTTGGTTCCTGAATTTGACATTGTCATGTGTCTTTGTAAATAGTGTGTGTACGTGTCAACGTGATAATGTGATGTAATCTTTGCTGTCCGAGATTCTGTCTGATCCCTGGGAGACAACATGATGTGTCACATGCCACAGAACTGTCACAGTCTGTACGGAAGTAGTTACATCTTGACTAGAGCAAAGTATGCTAAGCTTGGGACAGAATTGGGGTAGACTTGGACAGTCCCTGCCAGTTGGGTACCTTGCTGTGGATACCCTGGAAGACTAGAGCATTGTCCAGCACTGTCCAGTTCTGGACTATAGCAGGTAGATCTACTGATGATGATGTGGGGCAGTGTGGGGCTCCGTGAGCTGTCTAGGTTGTCTTAGTAGCGTCAGACTCTGCCTGGGCAGTATTATACCCGTTGTATGATTTGAGCATGAACTGTTCTATCAGGATAGATCAGATAATTGGCAGTACTTAGTCTCGTCACCATCCGTTTTGGTGTTGCCCTCAGTAACCTCGGGATCTTCCGATCACATATGACAGGCGTGACTGGATGGTCTCGTCATGGGGGTAAAGTCTCCAGACGTTCTAGGAAGCATTGTCATCGGGTGTCAGCCCATGCGCTTCCTAAAACAGAACGTCGGGTTTCGAGACTAGGCAGTACTATGATGATGAACGTTTGAACCTCCGAATTAATATTTTGCCTCATTTATTTTGTCCCGCCGGTTCCGGCGTGTATGTATGTCTCTTCCATTCCGAATGACCGGCGGTCACCTCTGAGCAACCTCAGGCCCATCAGCGCTGGCATGGCAAGAAAGAGGGCTCGCGCACTACACTGGATGTCAGTGGGGCAGCGGTAATCCTAGACTCTATTGCTTATTAGTAGCACATTCTCTGACCACCGTGATCCGTGAATGGACCATGATACTTCCGCAGGATTCGCATTTACATTTTAAGGTGACTTTGGTGCGTAGTATCACTTACAGTTACTAGTAGCTTTTAGGATACTGCAGTTCAAATGTTCAAGCTCAAGGGTCAATAGAGGGTTCGCAGTTAGGAAAGAGTCGCTGGGCTGCCACTGACTCGGAGTCAGCCTATCAGATTCCCAACACCCGTTCCTGCCAGTGGTCACTCGTCTCGTCCGTTGTCACTCCCCGGTGGGTTCCTACACCATCAAGAGGTTGCTCCAATGCGTTGCCGAAAGAATGATGACCCATGATGCAGGAGCCTCATAATGATAATCTTTTGTGGTGGTACAACGTACACATTCACCATTTTTACCCGTTCAATTCTTGATGTCGATAACTTCGGAATTACCAATATTCTGTTCTGAAGCCCACAAGTGAAAGCCTTCTCGCATGATTATCAGTACCGTTCACCAATATTCGTGGTGTTTGCTTTTTGAACTACTGTACGTGAGTATCTGGATTCAATCTAAGAGCATTACTAATGAATACAAACCCTGACAATAATATCCGACAATTAAGCAATTCAAATTGGATACCAAACCCAACACTCACCATGTGCATCACTGTGTCACAAGGATACTCATGAACACATGTTATAAACGTTTTAACGTTTTGAAGCAGCTACATAAATGCGCTTACGTAACAGCGCCAAGACCTGTGACTACGAATAAAGAACTTGAACTGTTCAAGCCTTGGACCTATATGATGCCAGTGGAATACTAGATCGTCTCTAAGGACTGGGTTTCTCCTAGTTCTTTGTTTTTCAGCCATTTATCGATGTCTACTACTTGGTTTATGTGAGTACTCTGTGTGCATACTAGTACCCAAATCTCAGCCGCAACCACTGGCATATCGGGCCGTTATCGGTGCTGTCCGAGTCGCTCTTGCGGTGACTGGCCACCAGGTCTTCATTCAACTGGAACTGCGGCTGCTTGTGATGCCTCGTTGGGATACATTGATGACCTTATATTCAAGAGGACCACATGCCTCATGTGTATCCCGTCGAGTTCCATGTCTTCGCTACTCATTTCATCACCCACCGAGCAGGAAATCCAGGTCTCAATCGCATCGATGAGACAACTACGCATTTGCAACTATGTCACAGGCGAGCCTTGAATGCACTCCCGGCGAGCGTTGGCAGTACTTACGAACTTTTTTCAGTCTCCGTGGTGGTCTTCATGTTATACGATATCATAATCAACCTGGAGCAGGAGGTCGGTTTCTTTATTTTGTGCTGCTATACGACAAGGAGATAGGTGTGCTGCTTATAGATACCTTTGGTCTGGGCGTACCGCCAAAACAGCAACGCCCCAAGATGCCGATGCCCTTCTCGCAGATTCAATCAATTTCTTTTCCACTTGCTTTTCTTTTTTTCTCGGTATTATGGCCTCTTCTTTTTAACGTACGTTGTATCACGACTGCTCTACTTGACTGTCCTGACTAGTCCATTGGATGTAGATTAGGCTTGTGTCGATTATTCGCGAGAGGGTCTCCGATCCGGTGCACCACCGCCTTTTTCACTACGAACCGTACCAATTACGCTGGCATCCTCCTCACAGAGCCCACGATATTGGCGTGTACGGAGAGTTGTTCACGTCACCAGCTTTTTTTGAATCACATTGTGCTTTGCAAGATTCACCCCCCGAACCCGGTTGCAGCCTTCCACGTCGCATAGTCGCGCTTATGCTTTGGTCGGATGCAACACAGCTTACATCGTTCAGCGATGCAAAACTGTGGCCGTTATATCTTTTTTTCGGAAACGAATCCAAGTATAGCCGATGCTGCCCATCAGCAAACCTTTGTGCTCACGTGGCTTATTTCCAGACTGTGGGTTCTCCTCTAACATCGAGTAATGATCCGGTAATATTCATGTCCTATTTTCTAGTTACCGGATAGCTTCAAAGATTTTGCCATGGAATATTGTGGAAACAACAAAACCCCGAGCAACTCCTTTTTCACGCATTGCCACCGAGAGCTATTCCATGCTCAGTGGCGAGATATACTGGATGACGACTTCCTCGAAGCTTACAAACATGGGATTGTACTAACGTGCTGTGACGGTACCGAACGGCGTTTGTTTCCAAGGATATTCACTTATTCAGCCGATTATCCGGAGAAGTACGCTCACATTTTTATCTGAGTTCTACTTTGACTGACTCGGATAACTGCCTGACAGAGTGCTAATTGCAAATATTCGCAATCTTGGTGCCTGCCCGTGCCCCCGATGTCTCATCCCCAAGGACCGAATTTGCAACTTGGCCACCGAGAGAGACATGCTGCAGCGTCAGATCTTGGCCCGGCGGGATACGGAAGAAAGACGCGAGAAAGTCACTTCTGCTCGGCAGCTGATTTATGATCAACATTATGTGGTCGACACTCCCCAAGTTGAAGCACTCCTCAAAGACGAGTCAATGGTTCCCACTATAGTATGTATTATCTATTCTGATACTGGTCGTTATAACCACCCCCTGGATGGTAGAACGCATTTTCAGACAGGCTTGGCGAGACCGGATTTGACTTCTTCCTCATGTTAGTCGTTGATCTCCTGCACGAGTTCGAACTCGGTGTGTGGAAGGCTGTCTTCACGCATCTCCTCCGGATTGTAGATAGCCTGAAAGGAGATATATTATCTGAACTTGACCGCCGGTCAATGTCTATCTTATTACTTCTATCGGCTGAACTGAACTGACACAGTCTGCAGCTATCGTCAAGTACCGACGTTCGGCCGCGATACTATCCGGCGTTTTCGGCGGAACATCACCGAGTTGAAACGGACGGCTGCTCGTGATTTTGAAGACATACTTCAGGTTTGCCACTACTATAATATTATTCCTGTCGGACTCATTCACATTGATTGAATCATTTCAGTGCGCGATTCCTGTTTTTGCGGGATTGTTACCTGAGCCCCACAATTCTGAAGTTCTCAAACTCCTGTTTTTGCTGGGACACTGGCACGGGCTCGCAAAATTGCGTATCCACAACGATGAAACCCTCGAGCTCTTAGAGAAAGTGACAGAAGGACTCGGCAACCATCTCCGGAAGTTCGTAACTCATACATGCCCTGCTTTCGCTACCAGAGAACTACGTCGTGAAGCAGAAGGTCGCAGGAGACGCACGGCGCGTGAAAACGCAGGTGTCGCTAACCTTTCGCATGGAGTTGAACTTTCCAATGGTCGTCGTCCGAAGATTCTCAATCTCAGCACCTACAAACTTCATTCTCTTGGGGATTATGCTGCGCAGATACGCATGTTCGGGACCACGGATTCGTATTCAACACAACCTGTAGGTCACACCACGTTGTATTACTCGTACTTCTCTACTCACTTTTGTTATTTTTAGGGGGAACTGGAGCATCGTACCAGCAAAAGCCGGTTCCAAAGAACGAGCCGCAAAGCTTACATCACGCAACTAGCATCCATCGAGCGCCGGCAAGTCCGCATCCACCGCATTCGTACACAGAGAGATGCTCTGACGGCAGACGACCCGATTCCAAATGTACCCGAGAAACATCATGTCATCGGTGTATCTCAAAACTTTCCAGAGGATCTCACTACATTTGTGCAAGTTAATTTGAATGATCCAGCGGCAAAGGTGCGTCTAGTACTCTCCTTTATAACCCATTCATTGAAAGATGCTCATTTACAGGATTTCTTACCGAAATTGAAAGCGCACCTCCTGCCTCGGATCTCAGAGATCCATGCAGCTCAGGAGAAAGCAAACGCTTCGGGACCTCAGGTCAATACCACCCACACCTCGGCCACAGATTGCCGGGATTTCGATGATCAATCCCTGCTCCACGAGTTGAACAATGTCATATTCAAGGGAAACCGGATTTATCGACATTCCTTGCTCCGCCTCAATTACACCGCATATGACCTTCAGCGCGAAACGGAAACAGTGAACCCAAGAACAGACCACTGTGATATAATGCTATTGTCACAGGCTAATGGCCCCAAAACGCATCCTGTCTGCTATGCGCGTGTTCTAGGCATCTATCACGCTAACATAATATACACCGGGCCCAGTTCTAGAGATTACCAGGCACGACGCATCGAGTTTCTGTGGGTGCGTTGGTTCGAGGTCCTCGATCAACCGTCAGGCTGGGGGCACCTTACTCTTGATGCTGTCCGCTTTGCCCCGATGGCCTCAACTGATGCATTTGGTTTTGTGGACCCGACCGATGTACTCCGATGTTGTCATCTTATCCCCGCATTTGAACGCGGAAAGTTGCATTCAGATGGTATTGCAATGTCTCATTGCGCCCACGATTCAGAAGATTGGAAATCTTATTACATCAATCGGTGAGAAGATGTACTTATATTTTGTATCTTTGCAATGCTCAGAAAATTTATTTCCCCCTTAGATTTGTTGACCGCGACATGGTCATGCGGTACCACTGGGGTCTGGGCATAGGGCATGTGTATGCACATGTACAAAGTCCTATTGAAGATGGCGAGAGCGATTCGGATCAGCCCGTTTCGGAGCAACCACAATTGACTCAGGCTGAACCTGGCGCCGCCCTGGGTGACCATACGAAGATGGTTGATATTGAATCAGGATGCGAAGGCCTAGAAGACGAGTTGGATGATAACTCGAACGACGGTTGCCGGTCGTCGGAATTGGATGATGACTCGGTTTGGTCAGATGATGATGTCGACGACTTCGCATCAGACTACTATACGTTCTAGCGGACCGACTACTAGTACAAGCTGCCCGAGCTAGTGGTACTTTACTCAGTGACTTCTGGGACTCGGAGTCGTTTGTATCTGATCCACATGAATAGCATCTCACTGGTTGCCATCATGATGACGGCGTTGATGCGAAAGGCTGAATACTGGTATTACTTGTCGGGGTTGTGCTCAGATATCGTCTTTAGGCCAGCATCAACTGAACATTCAACGTTGCGAAAGGTGATCATGTGCGACGTGATGACGACGACGACCACAACAACGACAAGAAGACAATATAAAAACAACCATACCGTGACGAGAACGATGACAATGAAGACGGCAACAAAAAGATGACAACGACAACGCAAGGACAATGACGAGGTGACTCGGACGACATTGCCGCCCGCCGCCGCCGTTGAAGTTCCTTACTCCCGCCACCATCTTCATCCCCCTGACCTCGTTCTCCCCAGCGTCCTCTCGCCACTAGTTTCCCGTACTAGGCAGGCAGATAGTCATAGGTCTCACCCCAGCGTGACGACAACAATGACGACGTGAACGACAACCTACCCCCATCAGCATCTCCGTCTCCTGATCCCGTTCTCCGCCACGTCTTCTCGCTCCACTGGCAACGTGACGACGACGTGAACTCGTCGTCGTCGTCACCCCCCCCCACATCTACGTCCGACCCCATTCTCCCCCGCATCCTCTCGCTCCAGCATACCTTCGCTGTTCACCCGACCCTTGTTCCTAGACGGAGGTGACTCGGACGACGACGAAGACGACGTCGCCGCCGCCGCCGCCGTTGAAATTCCTTACTTCCGCCAACATCTTCATCCCGTGACCTCGTTCTCCCCAGCGTCCTCTCGCCACTAGTCTCCCGTAGGCAGGCAGACAGTCGTAGGTCTCGCCCTAGCTGACGACAACAATGACGACGTGAACGACAACTTACCCCCGTCAGCATCTCCGTCTCCTGACCCCGTTCTCCACCACGTCTTCTCGCTTCGACGTGACGACCACGTGAACTCGTCGTCGTCCTTACCCCCTCCACATCCACGTCCGACCCCCATTCTCCCCCGCATCCTCTCGCTCCAGCATACCTTTGCTGTTCACCCGACCCTTGTTCCTAGACGACAACGACAACACGCCGACGGTTTCCTACATAAGCCAGATATTTCCTGCTCACGAGCAAGATGCGGTGACTCGGATTGAGTCTCGGTAAAGAGCTTGGGATTTTCCTGAATCAGGGAGGACGTCACCCAAGTTGGACAGACGTCGACACGAAGGACAGACACGGCCCGTGGTTCGACTCTTGTTGTACCATAAGATCTGTACGGAGATTGGTACACGTGAGGCGACCCGAATGGACCACGTACTATGGCAATTTCCTCGGGCAGGATGGTGCATAACATTTACAGGATCTCATCTTGGGCAAACTCTGCACGCAACTCATCTTCCAAGGCCGTGGCACCATCCTCATTCCCGCATCTTCTGCGTTCTCCCTCGCAAACCAGCGTGACGATGACAACGAGATGTTGTCGTCATCATGATCCTTACCCCGCCATTGCCCTCGTGTCTCCACTACGCATTCTCCCTCCCGGCCTGTCACCCCAGCGTGACGACAACAACAACGAAACGACGTCACCGTCCTTACCCCGCCGT
>JBBPOT010000296.1:0-11358 GCA_038091595.1 Leccinum subatratum | reverse complement strand
TTTCCGTCAACGGTTGTCAAGTCCGAGTTGTTGCGCTTGTCGTCGAGTTGCTGTGACTCCCCACCCTCGCCTCGCGTTCCCGCCCGTCCTTGCACTCGTCTCCGCCGTGGCGTCGTTGTCGTTGCTGACGTGCCGTTGTAGTCGAGGCGCGTTGTCCAGCCGTCGTCCACGCGTTGTTGTTGTCGTCAACGTGTCATCTCGTTACTGTCGTCGTCGACGCGCGGGATATTGTCGACGAGGTGCGCTGTCATTGTCGTTGTCGGCCGTGGTGCCACGTCGCGTCGTCGCGGTCGTCGCGACTTGGTGCCACCCGTGGCATGGCTTTACATCATGGTAGCACGACATTGTGCCGTCGTCGTGTGCATTGTTGTGCGGCGTAGGGTGGGCGAGGGAGAGGGAGAGGGGGAGACGACACGTCGTCGTCATCGCGTTCAATCGTTGCGTCGCGTGTCGGACGAGGTCTGGGGCGGCGTAGGGTGGGAGAGGGAGAGGGAGAGGGAGAAGGAGAAAGGCGGGCATGCTGACACACCTAAGGCACCTTTGCACGTCGCAGTGCGTCGTCGCATCGAAAGGTGGCAAGCGTGCAGCGGAGTTCCTGCATCATTTCGTTAGGATGGGTAAATTTGTGATCTAGTAAATATGGTCGTCAACGAGGCAGGAATGAAGGTGACCATAACAGTGTCACCTGAGCTTCCATCCCGCGCACGAAGAGAATGGACAGTTTTCTTCAGGGAAGGTGAGCCGGCGAGTCACGGGTCGAGGGTCGAGGGTGTGGGTGTGTGCGCTGCCGAGCGAGGGCGGCAATGATAGAGCACATGGTGAAAATCAGAGAATGATTATGATGTCGATCAGGTATTCCCACGGAATTGTGTGAAGTCTACACGCCTAAGTTGAGCTGACGGCTCGTGGACGTTAGTGTTCCTTTTTGTGCACTGTGTGCCGGACGCAAGTAAGAAAATATGCCTTCGAACTTCCGGCATCAGGATTGCCCTGGGATAGACTTTCAATTGTCGGACTGGGCGAGCGAGCGAGTGGATAAAACAAGGGTGGGTGGATGTGGGGGTGGGCATGCAGGTGAGGCGGGCCTCCAACTAGAGCATCATTCAATCAAGAGGCGGCAAGGTGAGGGCAAATAAGGGCGGCAGGTGGGCGCGCGGGCCGTGTATAATATGTCGGGAAGCGGGCGCGACATGATGGCATGAGGCACGGCAGATGGTACATAACCAACTTGAATGCGTGCGAAAGGGATCAACTTGAAGAGCATGGGGAAACCATTTCGGACAGCAATCGTCACCCCATTGATGGGCATCAGTAATTGACTCACTGAGGGCCAGGTCATAGCTGAGCCCCAGTGAAAACTGATCATGCCCAGATCTGGTCCGAGATGTTCCGTTCTGTATTTAGTATTGTTTATATGCCCCGGTCTGCTTTTTCTGTGGGGCGCATGTCCGCTTTCTGTATAATCTGCCCGCTGCTACTTTCATGAATCTGCCCGGGCGCATCTATTTTCTGTATAATCTGCCCAATACTGCTTCCACCGTGACACATCTTGTCATCTTCAACCAGCCACCCAACTCAGGCTGTGCAGGTATAGACAGTATGAGTGGTTCCGAATCGGAACACGCTAGTAAGTACTGTTGTGCTCGCTATTGTCAAGAAAGTTTTTACCTAGTTTCCCGGGCCATGTCCATGTCGAAAGAGCACATTGATAATAAGTTACAGGCTGCAGAACGAACACCCTGCTGTGAGAAGATAACGGTGCCAGTCTAGATAGGCTAAGATAGCACGAGCGCCGATTCCGAATCAGAAGCACGGTAGTACTAAGAATATCGCCGGTCCGCGTGTTTTCTCACTCATATGATAGTATATCTTGGAATCGTTGAAACATCGATCAAACATTCCTACCCCCTACACCGTCCTCATCATCATGATACACGCTACCGGTAGTGCCGCCCAGCGTGTAAATTGTCTTTGCTCCAAGTACAACTTTGGCCAACCTCACCTCGTGTCTGTTGCAACATGGTACCGTCATCTACGCGAAGCCCCGACTGACGAGGAGCGCCAGCGTATGCAAGCATCGAAGCCACAATCTGACCCAGCCCCACCTCCACGGTTAGGTATTACAGTGCGCAGACAACCACTGGCAGCCTCCAAGAGAGCACGAGAAGTTGAGGCAGAGAATGATCAGTCCGTCCCAGGTCCAAGCAAAAAAGGACGACAGCAGGTAATGATCTTGATCTTTCTCAACTTGTATATTCACTGATGGGGTGATTTGATCGATTAGAATGATATCTCCCTTCCTCCCGAACGTTCCCCATCTCCTGGCCATCATCCCCTTCTTTCTCGCAGCCTTTCTCCATCTCCTGGCCATCCCCTTCCATCTCACAGTCGTTCCCCTTCGACTCCAGCGGGTCCGAGTTGTTTTCCAACTCGCAGTCATTCCCCTTCGACTCCAGAGGGTCATTTTCCGTCTCGGAGTCGTTCCCCTTCGACTCCGGCGGGTCGTTTTCCATCTCGCAGCTGTTCTCCTTCAACTCCGGGCCATTTACCATCTCCTGGCCCTCCTCTTCCACTGTCTCCTGGCCAATCTCCACCCCCTTTACCTCGGCCAAACCGCTCACCATCTCATGAACCTCCAAGAGAACATCGTTTACCTGTTGCTCGGAACCAGATTGCTTATGAGCGCAGGCCACGACCAGATGTCGATATCGACGAGCTTTCTCGCGTCGCACGCATCCCCCTCTTAGTCAACACGATGAACTTCATCCAGCAAATAAGAAATGCAACCCTTGCTGACCCCGCTGCAAAGTTCTCGGAAGCAGCTCAGGAGCGGCTTCGTAACCCACCAAACACCCCGTTGATCATAGAGAGTTCCGGAATCAAACATAGCATCTCCACCTACCTTGCACTTGAGCATTCGTCTCAAGCCACTTACGAATCCATTTACACCTCGACAAAACGATATCTCTCTGACGCTGCTGCTACTCAAGACTTGCTCAGTTTCTACGACGTTGAAAAGTTACTTGGTGTTTACACTGGCATCGAACCGATCCTTCACGACATGTGCCCGGATACGTGTGTTGCTTTTACAGGCCCCTTCAGTGACTTGGATAAATGTCCAACTTGTAATCGCTCGCGGTGGGATGAAGCAAAGCTACAGGGATCCGACGGGGAAATTAAGGTACCTTCCCAGCAATTCACAACAATTCCGATTGGACCACAGCTCCAGGTGCGCACTCGCAGCTCTGAGAGTGCGCGTGATATGCGCTATCTCTGGGAACGCACACAGGAAATTCTAGAAGATGTCCGGCAGTCAAACGGGACTATTCCGGTGATCGACGACATCGCAATGGGTTGGGATTACCTCGGAGCGGTCTTGGATGGTGATATCAAAGAGCACGACATGGTTCTGATGGTTTCCCTTGACGGTGCTCAGCTATATGACAGCAAAGAGTCAGATTGCTGGATCTACATATGGGTAATTCTGAACCTCGCTCCCGACAAGCGTTACCGAAAAGTCAATGTGCTTCCGGGTGGTTTTATACCTGGTCCCAACAAGCCGAAGAACGTCGACTCCTTTCTATTCCCTGGGTTTCATCATCTTGCTGCCATCCAGCGTGAAGGCCTTCCCATTTGGGATCCTCTCACTGACTCCCGCTACATATCCCATCTATTTCTCTTGTTCACAACTGCAGATGGTCCTGGTCTTGTTTATTGGGATGGGATGGTTGGCCACAGCGGAAGAAACGGTTGCCGTCTTTACTGCGGTGTCCTTGGACGGCGCAAAGATGGCGGAAACCATTACTATCCAGCTCTTTTGTGCCCACGTGATCACACGGCTCCCGGATCAGATCACCCTGATATAGATGTTTTTGCAATCCCACAGGGAGGGTCTGCTGACTATGCACAGAACCTTTTGACAATCACGTCAGTTAGCAACCCGACACAGTGGGACCGAACGAAAACTCAAACTGGCCTCACCAAGCCCCCACTTATCCTTGGTCTCTCTCCCTCACGTTCTCTCGGAATACCCCTCTCCATGACGACAGATGTAATGCACCTCGCCGGCAATCTCTCTGACCTACTCATCTCTCTCTGGCGAGGTACCATTGATGTCGGTCACACAGATGATAAATCCACTTGGGATTGGGCCGTTCTGAAGGATCAAGCAATCTGGACTCAACACGGTGCATCTGTAGAGCGAGCTGGTATGCATCTGCCAGGTTCATTTGATCGGAAACCACGCAATATTGCCGAGAAAATAAATACCCAGTACAAAACATGGGAGTTTCAACTCTACACCTTCGGTCTTGCTCCAATTCTACTCTACGATGTTCTACCAACGGACTATTGGGCTCACTTTTGCAAGCTCGTTCGCGGATTTCAACTTGTATGCCAGCACTCCCTCACGCAACCACAGCTTCAAGAAGCTCACCGTTTACTGTGTACATGGGAACTCGAGTTCGAGTTGAACTACTATAAACTGCGACACGACCGGATTCATTTTGTACGACCTGCCGTTCATCAAGTCGTTCATTTGGTTCCTGAGATTATACAAAAAGGCCCCCCCGTATGCTATGCTCAATGGACCATGGAGCGCACGATAGGTAACCTCGGGCAAGAAATTAGACAGCCTTTACATCCATATGCTAATCTTGCCCGGGAGGGAGTTCGGAGATGTCGAGTCAATGCTCTGCTATCTGTTATTCCCGAGCTCATCCCTGCAAAACAACCTACCAGCAAGCCTCCATCCGAGGATGTTGGAGATGGCTTTGTGTTGCTTCATAAGCGTGCAAGCCGTGCTACCGTTCCCGAACCCCACATCGCTCCGTGTATCACAGCACTCCTTGCTCCTGGACAGGACCTACCTCGGATTATTCGGTGGGCGCGGTTACGTTTACCCAATGGTCAGGTTGCCCGCTCTCTCTGGCGTGAATCTCAGATGAAACGGGAACACCTTCGAATATCCCGTAACGTGAAAGTAAGCATTTCATTTCGATCACAGCCTTAAAAAAATTAATCTAAATCAGTACATACAAGACTGGAAGGTTCTTTATGGCTCCGTTGAGTTTTTCACTCAGGTTTCTATCAGAACTGCGGATGGATACAAGTTCAAGAATGTTGCAATCATACGCCAATTCTCTGAACCAAACCCCACACTACTCGAGCTCTCATCCGAAGTCCTTGTCGCTTCGGAATTACTTGAGGACTTCTCGGCGATCGATATCAAGCATATTCAAAGTGTCGTTGCTATGATACCTATCGAAATTACTCTACCAAATACTGAAGCACTGGTGGTACGGTATTGTATGCTAGAACGACCTGGATTGAACATATCTGAGCATGGAGTACCTTATAATGCCCAGCCACCAGAGGAAGAGGATGACGAGGACGAGGGAGGTCAGAATGTAGACGGCGAGGATGATTTTGATGCAGCGTACATAGGATAGCATTTTCTAGCAGAATTACATAATATCAATTTTGTCTCGAGTCCTTCACCATGTTTTCTTCACCAAGTGCTCTTCCTTCCGCACCACCATGAACACTTCAACAAACGGCTTCAATTTCTCCTCGTTCAATCCAAATGCCAGTGGCAACATGAATAACTACGGTCTCACCCCGTCAGTTGAAAGATACCAACACACTCACACGATGTCACAGGTAAGCTTATCTTCGGGGATTGAACTCAATCGCAACCCCGTTAGGGCGCATATATCCAGGAAATTGCGTCACTCAAAGAACAATGCGAGCTGCTCAAATTGCAATTGGCCAAAACTATGAGTGAACGTGATACAATTCAGTACGTGGCCTATTTCTCAGAATAATTGCTAACAATGTTATCACATATCAGAGCTCTCTTCGATAAACTATCTACCGAACTCAGAAGCGGTACTGGTCAAACCAACAAATCAGCACTTGTGCACGCGCAACCTGGAGATCACCCACTCGTTCGTTTCTGGCTTCAGAAGACTTTTATGGAGTATGTGCGTTCGGCCGAGGCCCTCAGCAACGATCAGTGGAAATTTTCCTGCATTGAAAATTCGAATGGAGAACCGGTCTCCAAGGCAACACTAAAATCACTCCGTATGAGGCTCCGTGCGATCTGGCGAGAGCTCGCAATCCAAAAATCGGCACCACGAACCTGGACCAAGGCCATTCTCACGGCACGCGACTATGTCCTGGAGAACATGTACAAGGCTTTCGCATTCCTTCTGCTCTGTGAAAACGACTGGAAACTCGACTACATCTGTTCCCTCGACTATCCAACATGGGTACGAAAGAACTTGGATGCCAAGGGCGAACTCAAGGCCGTCAAGGAAGAAGATCTGGACGAGGAGAATGAGGTCAGTAAGAAGCGCAAATACAAAGGCGAACCGAAGCCAGACTCGGAGGAACAGCCAGACGAGAAGAAAATTAAAGGTAAGTGGTCCAGACCTTCAACACAAAGTGTATTGTCCTTTCAAGATTCTTTGCAGTCTCTGACGTACAAGTCGCTCATGAACCAACTACTACAAGCACATGCAGCAACCCAGCAACAGACTCGGAAGGCCCCCCGGTTACTATTGGCAACAGTCGCAACTTCCCACCGACCTCTTCAAGCCACACCGTGGCCACGGTCGGGTTGAACAATAGCACTGAATCGTCAGCACCGTCATCAACGAGCGACACCGTTACACCCAGGCCTGCCTGCACCGCCGTGACGGTAGCAAAGACTCGGACTTGCAACCAACTAGCACCGGTAGCGAGTGCTTTGCATCTGACCACTACCACAGACTCGGACAACAGGGACACTCCGACTGCCACCGCCACCACGACGCCGGAGGAGCGCAACCCGCTCCCACCCCCAGCAAACCATTCAAACCCACCAGCGACAACAGAAAAAGGAAAATCAACGACAGCGAGGACCCAGGCACAGGCAGCAGTCACCGTCACCGTGGCATCTGTAGGCCCTGCAGCAAGCGGACACAATCTCGGACTTGAAGTACTACTAGACAAGTCGGTTGAAGACTTGAATGGAACACCGGAGACTGCCGTCGTCACGGTGATCAACCCACTGTAAGTCAAACGGACTATCGTTCAATCATACTAATATGCTTTTAGTGGATCGCTCTCTAAGGATTCCCTCAAGATCAAAATACCGGTATTACCACCTATCCCACTGGCAGCCAATACCAAGGTCGAGAACAAGAAGGCCGGTAAAGCGACTCGGACTCGGAACTCGAAGATCGCGACCACAGCCACTGTAGACACCGAGGAGAATGTGGAAGGGTCTCGACCGTCTTCTGCTTCGGGCGGAGGAAAAGGCGCCAAGAAGACCTCGAAGCGCAAGTACCGCCCTGGAAATAAGAAGACTGCATAGTAAGTCGTCTCTAGTATTGTAAATGTTGCAACTCAGGCGGTCGTGTTACTCGTGCACGCAGCAATCTCTGTGCTTGGCGCTGGGTGACCCAGGTGAACACGACAGGATCAAAAGAAGAGTTCCAAGCGTACTGGGATCAGCTTACCGCTGATCAGCATGAGGTGGGTCCAGCGTGTTTGCGATTCATTTTTCTAATACATTCGGGCTTCTAGGCATACAACAAAGAATCATTGGAACCGGTAAGTGTGTATATCATTCATGTAACAAGCTAACACGACTTCAAACCAAGCAGAAAAGCTGGAACGAGGATACCTACAAGGGAACGTTGTACTAAGCGGCAAGACGGATCCAACATTCGCATACCAAGTCTATCACACAAGACAACCCTAGACGACGTGTCGAACACAGTGACGACACACATGTACGCTTTCGACTGGACTTTGCTGTATTTTTCTTTTGCGTGTATGGTTTTGGGGTCGCATATTGGTGCCACTGATACCAGAAGACGAGGGCATTTGGGAGCAGAAAATGGAGCGGACGGAGCGGACGCACTGTACTGAGCATACAAGGACATTTTGGGGCAGAAAACGGATGTGTATGTATTGTAGAGTAGCAACATACAAGAGCATTTCGGGGCAGAAAATGTGCACGTAAGAGCCGGTAGGAGTACCAGCTAGTAGCATACGGGAGCAGAAAATGAATGGGAAAGACTACAGCTAGTAGCATACACGAGCAGAAACGAGCAGGTAGGACTACAGCTAATGGCATATGGGAGCAGAAAAGGAAAGCAATGGGGACGACGGACAGCGCTCATCCAAATCTGCTGTATTATGATCCTGCACGGAAAAACATATGACTACAGATGGAGGAAGCTCTCGCCATGCAAACGATTCTCATTCGATGAGAGAAACCTGCCTTTGTCTGGCGCTGTATGAAAAACAAATCCCATACGCTAAAATCATACGGAACCATACCCGGGCATACCCAGGCATGGTTTGTTTTCACTGGGCCTCAGGAACGAGGCTCTTCCTACTGTCATCCTCAATATCCAACTCCAACGCGAAGATGAAAAACGACGTAGTCATCGACATAGAGCTTCTCCCTCCCAGTGACCAAGAACAGTACGAAAATGAACCACAAAAAGACATCTCTGAGCTTCCAAGAGTCCCAGCGCCAATGTGAGCGGAGGCTATACTAGATGATGCCTTTTCTAACAAAAGTTGTACTGCTGCTCGCGCAGATACCGACATGCCGCCCCTTCAGCGCCATGGCCATGGATGGATTTCGACGTTGATGCCAGCGAAGTACACCCTCTTCCCCCAGGCGGGCTCCATCAAGACCCAGAATGGAGTCAGTACCCTCAAAGTCTGTTTGGAAATTGGACGCACGACCAAGTCGAGAGATGCAAGATACTGAAACCTACGCATGACGAAACTTGCAGCGTGCACAAGGTGGACGTATTCGATAATGGAACCTTTGAAAAAAGAGAGGACGACCGCACTTTCGTAGTCGAAAGCGCAAGAACGTATTGGGATCATTTGGGGACTCAAGTGATTACAACCCATATTTTACGCTTCGACGCGAGCTGATAAAATTGTACCATGTAGCCGCCTCCGAACATTCGAGTGCGAGCGCTATTTGTCGAGAACATGACAGTACCAGTTCTCCAGATATTGGGCACGAAGTGAGCGAATCGATTGTCGCATACATGCAGTCTAGCAACTAGCTCATTCTTCTAGATACGAAGTCGAACCTTTCTTCTTCGCATCCTCCGCAAATTGGATTCCGTCAAGGTATCAAGAGGATCCTAAACCTGACGGAGATCGTAAGTAGATCTGGTCTTCCATCCACACCTTGTTCATATCCCTCATTCGCTAGATATCACTGTCGTTATCCCATTCATTCGTACAATGAAAAATCGAAAGCCGATTACACGGACCAGATCAATAAAAACTGCAAGCCTTTTGTTAGATATGTCGGCCCCGCCAGTAGAAGAAATACTTCCCTACAAAGGTATGTTTCTATGACGTTGTTCCTGCAGTGTGCAACTTGCGTTTTTAGATGAGAAACAAGTCATTGATACACAAGCACCGCTCCTTCTTCCCGGTGGGTGTCTTCCATATGCTCCGGTCATTCATGTTCTAACTAAATATTAAGGTGACAAAATCCTCGTACAGGATCTGCTTTCTATCCACATGTACCGCAAACCAACCACCAGTACAATTATTTCCTGTCATCCCAGCTCAGAGTTACAAAGAACTTCCGCGAGGCGCCTCCAATGTCTCGTCCAAAGGACGAGTGACAGCGTCTACTGGTCTAAAATCTTCGAGAGATCCAAGGATCCAACTTTCCTTTTCCTCGCAATGCTTTGGTACGCTTTGTATGCGTGGGATGAGGCATTCGAAGTACTGTATGGTTATGTAAACGCTCTAGTAGGCAATTTCATCTGTTGCACCTCTTTTCTTGCTGACCTTCCTTCAGGAATCCAAAGTACTTGAGGATAACGACCTAAAGCTGACACAAGAATTGCATAAGCTGCAAGCACATCTTCTGTACTATCAACAACTCCTGCGCGACTTCCAGGTGTCTGTAGAATTCGTCAGAGACACACCTAATCCAGCGATGAGCGTTCTTGCAACTGCTGAAGAACGTCGTGACTCAGCGGAACTCTTGCACAAAGAAGCCAACAACCTCATCTCTGAGATCCATAGGTTATCTGGACAGAGACTTATGTTGTTCGATCGACTCCATAACGTTATTCACTTGGTTCGATTGACGATATTTTCTTTTCTTTTCCGAACTCCTCACCTCCCTTCGTCAGGCGTTTGCAAGTATAAATATTAAGGATAGCAGAACCATGAAAGATTTGTCGCGAACGACGATGGTTGATTCCTCTGCCATGAAGCAGGTCTGTATGATTCCACTCTCTTCTCTGCAGCATACTGAGTTTGTCAGATTGCCTATCTTACAATGATCTTTCTTCCTGGGACTTTTCTCGCGGTGGGTTGCTAACACAGTCGACGTTTCCTCATGGCTGATTAATGAACAGAATGTGTTTAGTATGAACGTCATCGAGATGAGTCCCCATACCACAGGAAAACTCGCGCGCTATGTCGACGTCACTATCGGCCTCACTGTCCTCACGTCGTGGATGGTGGTAGCACTCTATAAAGAAAGTGTTTTCCATCCACCAAATGCTGGCATTTTCAAACGAGTCTTTTGGCCCGTGTTCTATGGGTACGGGCTGATATCCCCTGTATTTAGAAAAAGGGAGCCCCAAATTGACGAGTGTCAGTTCGAAATTCACGTGAGTGTGCCTCGATATATGCTAAAATGAAAAGAGACTTATAGAGGTCACGTTTGTATAGATCCCGAATGTTGCACGACCTTGATTTTTTTTATGGTTTATGAACTATTGCGATGCATTCCATGTATGTCTTTGATTGTACTAGTACACAGATGCATGGCCGAACTTCGTCGGAAAGTACCTTGTTTACACCGTTTCATTCACTTTTTAGCGTTTCAGCGTTTCAACCCTCGTGTACGTATACGTATGTACTTGTGACTTCGATGTTTCCACAAAAATCAAACAGCAACCTAGGTAGCACTGACAACTGTTGGCTGTAGTTTATGTAGTCTGACTCGGAGTAGTCCCAGTAGATTACAATATGACAAAATGTTTTTGGATTATTATGATGCCTTCCTCGACGTAATAAATGAATGGGTTTGGTTTACGTATTAATTGGCATTATCATGGCTAAAAGGACAACAAAGTTGTGTGAGACGCTGCGACTACTTACCTACCATGGCCATATGTAGTGTTGACGTTGTTGAAACGTAACGGCCACCGTGATGAAAATTTACATTGTATGCATGCCCTTCGAGTCGGCATACTCACCAGGCCCCTGTTCCGCAGCCTGTATCTTTCTCAACAGCTCCGAAAACGCCTCGTGCGTGTACGTAATACACGTCAACGAGTCTTCTACCGCCCGGAGAAT
>JBBPOT010000295.1:0-11418 GCA_038091595.1 Leccinum subatratum | reverse complement strand
AAAAGACGCCCTAAGCGTACAACAGACACTCAGACTCCACGACCTGCGAAACGCCCACGCGTCAAGGTGTCCCCTACCCAACCATTGATCGTACGGTTGCGCCTTCCTCCCAAGGGCAAGGGCAAAGAACGCGAGGACGATGTGGAGCACAATATTTTCGAGGACCTTTTACCACCAGCTGAGAGGGATACGTCGAAGACGAATATTGACAACCTTGATAGGACAAGGTTCGAGAAGAGCCGGCTGGCTGCTGAGGTGCGTATCGATCGTCATATAGTCCGATGTTGTTCATTAATGCTTTCTCCAGGAGAAACTATATCCGGCTCCGGCTCCACCATTACCTTCGGTTGCTGAGAATCCAGATACGCCGGTAGCCGGTCCATCTTCGCGCCCCCTTCGCTCCGCCACCCTCCATCAAATATCAATACCTCCTTCATTTCCACCCGTCTCTCCGGCACCATCAACGCCGGCTCTTGTCCCACTGACACCAGGAACCTTCTCCAAAACCCCGAACACCCCTACTGTCGCTGATGGACAATCGACGTTACGTATACGTACCATCCGTTTCGGGCCCTATGACATTCACCCTTGGTACGATGCCCCATTTCCTGAAGAATACGCAAATATACCGGACGGACGGCTGTGGATATGCGAGTTTTGTTTGAAGTATATGCGGAGCCGTTTTGCATTTGGTCGACATCGAGTGAGCCCTTGTATGAATGTGTGCAGCACACCTCGTAGTTGACCCAGAATTTCAGATGAAATGTAAAGCCCGTCATCCACCGGGTGATGAAATTTACCGCGACAGCTCGGTTTCTATATACGAGGTGGACGGTCGCAAGAACAAAATATACTGCCAAAACCTTTGCCTTTTATCCAAAATGTTTCTCGACCACAAATCACTTTTCTATGATGTCGAACCATTTCTTTTCTACGTTATAACGGAGACCGATGACATTGGAGCTCATTTCGTGGGGTACTTTAGCAAGGAAAAATGTTCACCAAAACAATACAACGTAAGTTGTATTATGACACTTCCAGTACGACAACGACAGGGCTGGGGAAATTATCTCATCGATTTCAGTATGTCCAAAGTCCCTGGATCATCTTGGGCTGTTAACGAAATGCTCATCAGGTTACCTATTGTCCAAGAAAGAGCGTCGCGCGGGTTCCCCTGAGAAGCCTCTCTCTTGGCCTGGGTGCCCTTAGCTACAAGAACTACTGGACAGACACTTGCACTTATGCGGATCAGCTCCCCCGAAACCCAACCTCGAAGGTCAGCCTCTTCTTCGTTTGTTCGTGGGTCGATTCCCTCACACTAGATGCCCTGCATACTATATTAGACATCAGTAGAGCCACCTCTATGACCATCGAGGACATTTTTACGATGCTTGTGCAGCAAGACATGATAACGGTGGACACCGCGTCCCCGAACTCCGCTCGTCCATCTCCTGGGCAGTCTATCAAGTTTCCGCGTGGTCGCAAAAATGGTATCGCGCGGAGGCATTTACAGAGGCCCAGTCCACAAAAGCAAATGGAAGGGGGAGGAAACACGCCGTTCGTCGCTCCCACGGACTACGAGGTATCATGGGATCAAGACAAGGTGGAACGTTGGTTGACGAACTGGGAAAGCAGAGGATATTTGTGTCTCAGGCCAGAGAAGCTGAAATGGACACTGTTTGTTCTGTCTCGCACCAAAACGGGTGCGGAGCTGCTACAGACTGAAGCGGGCCCAGATTTTGCTCCTATCGCCTGGACCGGCACATCTCGGAGCCCAGTGGACGGCGAAACGCCTGTGCTGGACATTGGTGATCGTGCCAAATCTCCATGTTCTGGCGGCCAAAATTCGTCCAACGAGCAGAGCGAACAAAGGGGAATTGTTCAGAAGTCACTGCAGCCCAACTCTTTGATGACCTGCTCATGGCTGCCCCAGCTACGCTGAAGAAGCACCTGAGGGTCAGGAATGCCAGCGCCGACTCCATTGTGACGACCGCGCGGTCTGCTTCTGCCTGGGCAATGCTGGATGGTGACTGTAGAGCTCACGAAGAAAAGGGCGATGGTGTAGTTGGCAGTGCCTACTGTGCCAGTCAAGCGTCGCCGTGGCCGCCCTCCCAGAGCTCGGCCGGCTGACGAGGCTCCCGTCGTATCGCAGCCTACGACCAAATCTGGCCTGACGTCGCTCCCCAAATCAGTATCGCCTCGGAAGCGCCGGAGACTCCTCTTCTCAGGATCCTCATGCGCCCATGGACCTTGCTGATGCAGAACGGCAAGCTAACCCTGTCGATCAACGCATGGTTGTCAATGGGGATCACGCTGCGAACGAAGTCGATCAGGATCCCACACGCAGTCCTACTAGGGCAGAGGAATCGGAGCACCAGGAGGGCGTACGAGATGACTCGGCACAGCAGGAATGCGCTGACGTGAAATACGAAGACCTAGGTTGACTACAACGTGACCCTAATGTCAGCAACGTTTCGGTGAGGACAACCCGCCTCTTCGCCTTCTCCGAGCAGCCTTATCAATGGGTCCGTTACAGAGCCCCAATCAAGTGCTTGGTTCTCATCTTACCCCTACCCTCAGTGCACGGTACACTTTTCACGACGGTACATTCAGGCTCACCGACTTGCCATTCACTATCCTCGTCCCCAATGGCGGTGGTGCACGACCCCCCAGCCCGTCGTCGGTCCTTCACATTTCCCCATACACGAGTTTACCGTTCCCCTGACCTTCGATGGTCCGTCTATGAACGTACTGAAACGCAAGCACCACACCGACGGCCCCAATGCGATGTCGAATAGTCAGCTGGGGAAGCGACGACGGGAAGTCGAGGAACTGGGAGAATTCGACAGCGACTCCGTCCATGGATCGAAACATTAGACGGACGATGAGACGACCAAGTTGTTAACCTCGCTCATGGATCCGACCGAAGATGAGCATTGGAATTCTCTCCGCTCGATGAAGAACTCGTGCTTTCGAGAGGTACGTATTGGTGGCATGACGATAGTTCCTTTCTTCATCGTTGACTGTAGTGCGCTATGGAAGTTTTCGGCGGGAAGAAGACATATCACGCCCTCAAGGGTTGCTACGAGCACAACTTCAATCTATTTAAGCAGATAGATAACTTCGAGGCCTACCACGCACCGTCCGGCAAGACGTTTTGCACCTTCTCCTTCAACCGTCGCAATTCCGGCTTTGTTCGCTACCAAATATGAAAACTTCGAACCATATCAACAACGGTTGGCTGTCACGGTGCACCAACAAGAGATCGCTTTGTGGCCGGAAATCTGGAGCTGTGGAAGAGTTTGCGCGACCTTTCGGGGCGCGAACCGGGCGCGAAGTGGGAGGATTAGAGAAACGGGAAAAGGACACAAATCTCGCGTGCACGCGAATCGCGATGACGGATTGACGTGGGTTTATCGTGCTCCCTCACTTAAATAGCTCGCTCACAGACGGTACGTGCGCACAGAAAAGGATTGCAGTTCTACAAGCAACTCACGGAACTGGCCCAATCCCTTTATGCAATGCAAAGACCATTGTTTCGGAGCGACGTGCGGAACGGGACAAGCTTGCAGGACAGGCAGAGTCAACAACGGCTATCTGCTATGCAGCCACGTCTTCCACCGGCAGATATAAATCTACCGTGACTGTCCCGGCACCGCCCCCTCAAGTCCTCAGAAGGGATCATTGTCGACTCGGAACAGTGAACTATGCCAAATAAATGCCCCGCTCTCAAACGTCTCGCACCTAGTTTCACCCAACACTTCCTTGCATCGCACCCGTGGTTTGATGAGATGTGGCCACTGGCATCTGCGTCTCATGCTGGCACCCAAACGAATCCTAGTGCCTCGATCTACCTACCACATCCGACGAACCTGCCCACATCAGCATAAGCCAATGGTCAGACTGTCGACGCGAAAGCAGCATATCATATACTGTACATTCTATGCATAAGAACCTGGGTTTTGCACCCGCCCGGGTTGCTTTGTTGTATTTACTCTTCTTCAACTTAAGCAGGGTGTTTTCTGATCTTTGCTTATGTAGATAACTATTTTCTTGATATCTTATTACCAATCACTTCTTGCCACTCAATGGTTCAAACCAAATATTGCAGATGGATTAGATAGAATTGACCAACTATGCAAATATTTTAACTTCAGTTCAATGATAGATCAACCTCTGATCAGAGATTTCCATGGCAATTCAAGTGGCAGCATATGCCACATCATTGACATACCTTTGTCAATGGAAAGCCACTTGAAGGCAAGATGGTCACACCACTAACTTCAGTTCAATGATAGATCAACCTCTGATCAGAGATTTCCATGGCAATCCAAGTGGCAGCACTATGCCATATCATTGACATACCTTTGTCAATGGAAAGCCACTTGAAGGCAAGATGGTCATACCCCTAACTTCAGTTCAATGATAGATCAACCTCTGATCAAATATTCCCATGGCAATCCAAGTGGCAGCACTATGCCACATCATTGACATACCTTTGTCAATGGAAAGCCACTTGAAGGCAAGATGGTCACACCACTAACTTCAGTTCAATGATAGATCAACCTCTAATCAGAGGTTGCCATAGCAGTCTAGGATTATCTAGACATTATCAAGGGCAAATATTTAATCTGGTCATTGATCAGTCCTATATCAGCATGGCATGAGAAGATCAAAACAGTGACATAATGTATCCTTATTGCTAATGAGTTACCAGTGAAGATAATAATTGGACTGGAGATGTCATGATTGTATCAATTGAGCTGCTTCATCTGGAAATGTCATTTCTTCACCATTCCCCTGATGCTTTCGTTCAGAAGGTCGGTATGTTTCACCTTGTGGACTTTCTCTTCGTTTCTTTGTTTTTGATCTAGACAAAGAACGCCACGCATCGTCATTCCTTTACGTTCTGTTCATGACATTTACCACGTACCCCCGGACATTTGGACGCTTTTTCTTTTTCTTTCCGGACACTCGTCTCGGACACGATATACTCGGACAACTCTTTCTAGAGAAATACGGACCCTCAACGAATCACGGACAGTAGTAAAAACCCTATACTCTTTTCTTCTCTCGCGCACGTACTAACTTCAAGAATATGTTAATTTTTATGCTAGGTCTATATCATTGTGTTTGTTTTCATTATTACGCCTGTGCCATATTTCCTGACCTTCGTTTGATGTCTACTCCTTTTTGACTTTCGTCCTGGACACGCACGCACGCACGCTTTTATTGATCTGCTACGTTGACGAAGAAAACAGAGATGTCGATGAACTTTTTTGATGATGATGCTAGTATGCATACTGTACGTGAATATATTTGAACGATTCAATGAGACGAGAGCACTAGTACTATTGATATGATACGCGTGGTTTGAGGGAGTTTACACCACCTTTCAGCGCTTCAGCAACCTTTCAGGTTCAACTTTCACCAATACCGATCAATGAGATGCTTGACATTCGGGTCGCTGTGCCATATCTCCTGACTGCTTCGTTCTACGATTACCAAGAAATCTGATGAGTCTACGTTAATACATTTGAACGATTTGATGAGACGAGAGCACTCTATAGTACTATTGATGTGATACGCCTGAATTGAGCGAGTTTTGTAACACTTGAATTCACCACCTTTTAGTTTCAACTTTTCACTAATACCGATCAACGAGATGCGTGACATTCGGGAGTATCTATCATACAGCCTCACTTCGACACGAGGCTTCCAAGTTTTCGAACGAGCACAGCCAGTGATCAAGGCTTGCAGAGGAGGCCCCGGGCGCCGTCGAGTTATACGTAATACTGATTGTGTTCTGGTTCTTGGGAAGGTGTTTGAATGCCCAGCGCCGCCTCAGGGGAATCTGGTCAGTGATCGGATGGTATGTATAATGAAATGTTATTTCGCTCAGAGTAATGTTTCATTGAATATCGCGTCCCATGCGCAACTTGAACGACTTGACTCTGGGCCAGTACCCGATTTGACCGCAACCCATGGATTGATATGTATCATGGGCGCCACGGGCCGAAGCAGCACCCCATGGCCATCGATTCACCATGACCCAACCTCACGATCGAGTCATATGTTTGCGTTCCACTTGAAGCGAGAAAGACCCTTTCGTTTGACATGCTTTTACCAGGCACCCCGGGCCGTCTCGTCTCGAACTCCACGTCTAAACTCGCCATGCCGACTCCAACCCAATTCACCCCACCCGCATTTCGAAACTGCACCGTGCGTCCCAGCAAGACCACCAAAGCTGCGGAGACTCGGACTTTGGCGCTTTTATGTCCTCCTAGGACCCTCCATCTCCCAACTCTATATCTGATGCCTCTGGCTTCAAGGCGTCGTGGAGTCTGTGTCCTATGTCACGACGCCAACTTACTCGAGCTACCACCCTAACATGGCTATTTCTCCCGGCTCACGGCGAGTGCCAAGGTCGCTGCGCAATGCAACAGGAGAGATGTACTCGTCGAGCTGCTCCAGCATCAAGACGACCTCTTTCACATCAATACCTCGTCCACGCCATCGCCCGCTCCTACGGCCGCCGCCACATCCTCGTCAATATCTATCACAACGCCAAACATCAACTTTTCCTGCAGCCCCGACCCTCGATCTAATCCCACAATACACGGACGAGGCCCTGGCAGAGGCGCTCGCTTCTGAGATGAGCAACCCCCGTCTCAGAGTAATCCGGGTAGATGTGGGTGGGAGCGTTAAAGTCACTCCGAGGCGCGCGCGTCCCCCGCTCCCATCGTGTCTGAGCAGCAGCGTATCTCCCCCGTCAATATCCTCCCCAGAAGACTCGACTGCGTCACTTCCCACTCGGATCTCCTCGTACTCCACACTCACCCCAGCCTGAGTATCCGCATCCATGACCGCATTAGGCGCAACGTCAGTCTCATCCTCCCCACCACTGCCTTCGTTGCCGCCTCCACACCCCGCGCATTTCCGCTTCTCTTCGAGCCTGGTATCACCCTCGCCCTCTGGACGACCACAATTGACAGCACCCCAAACCTGAGACGATGAATCGACATTGTATCCCTCATCCGCGCCAAGCACGTTTTCGCGTTTCTCAGCACCCTCTGCGCTGATGCATCGTTCGCCATTCACTGCGACGCTGTACGTCCCGCCTAGCGGTGCGCCGGATTCAGGGGCCGTGCTTGGGACTGAGTTCTCTAACGAGCTCGCGGAGGAGGAGAAGCGCGGGCTGGTCGATCCTGTCGGAGTGAGTGCTGGGGTGGATCATGGAATTGATCATCTTTCTCTTCCTCAGCACATTCGTCAATAAGCCCATCGTGGGGGTAGCAAGGGAAAGAGGGCAATACTAGTTAGGAGGTGGATAAAATGCTCGAGGAGGACCTGTCCGATCTCGTGCGTTTTTCATTCACCCATTTATTTCCATCATGCTGATAAAGGGACAACACAACAGATCCGGCCACTCCTGTCCGCGCTGACCAAACTCAGATGCGCGCTGCATGTGCTCCGTGGCTCGCTCGACCTGACTGGTATCTTCTATGGGGCACTAGATCATCACACACACCTAACCTACGGCTTTGACAGTGTATGTAGCTGCGTTGACCCCGTTCGCGAACAATGTTTCATACGGAGTTTGACATACCATTATACTCCTGAGTGCCGTGCTCGGATCAAGCTCGTCCCGCATTGTGAGCTCGACAACAGGGATTCTCGATCTGTCGCTGTCGTGCCGTCGCCACCTCATACTGCCGACGATGGGCCAAGGTTTGCAGAATGTGGACCGATGACATGGCGGCTGCGAAGTTTGAGAGGACGACACATCTCTCGACATAGACTCTGTTTAAATGATGAGTTTAGATCGGACTC
This sequence comes from Leccinum subatratum, assembly GCA_038091595.1. Lineage (NCBI taxonomy): Eukaryota > Fungi > Basidiomycota > Agaricomycetes > Boletales > Boletaceae > Leccinum > Leccinum subatratum. The sequence continues at coordinate 3,585 of JBBPOT010000295.1, read as the reverse complement.
GACGTCTGAATGTTGCTCCGTTTTTTGGTATAACGGCTTCCTTTGATTTGTTTCGTGCTTCACTGATGACATGACTACCAGACCTCTACATCATACACGCGGGCTCCTTTTCCATCGATAGCCTCGGATGCACATCGTGTCATCAAGGAGCGTTCTCATGAGGACGCTGTCAGTATCTCTTGATCATGCAGTATGTCTATTATGTAAGGCAGCTTTGATTCTTGAAAGTTAGTAGTAGGGAGTTCAAGTTGCGCAAGTTGCCGCTCTTGAACGTTACATAATCATTCCTGTTTGGGACAACAGATATTAAATTGTGACAGTTGGATTTTCTCAGCTCAGATATAGCCTGAGTGCGTTGGTTTTCGATGTTGCTCTTCGCGCTTCCTCAACAAGCGTTGTTTGTCCTCGGAGAGTCGAGTTCGCCCAAGCTTCTTCATAGCTATTTATCATCCTTTTTCTCAACAGAGCACTTATCATTCAGATCAGGCTCCGTCATGTAAGTGTTTTCGACTGTTCATTTGCAAACACATTTCTTCCTTTTTCTTTTGTCAGGTCAAGCTGGTGAAACGGGGCATGAAAAACAACAGATATCCACATGGGTCCTTTCGGGTTCAACCAGTTTGGCGCGGTCCATCATCGCAAACGCTGAGCATACGACACGCCTTGCGATTGGATGCGGAGACATATTCGAACGTGCCTAGGTCACCATCCTGCACTCGCTGTCCGAGTCGGAGCCAAAGGGTGTGTACCTGGGTGCTTTAGTCTTAAAAGGCTGTATGGTTTGTATCATCAAATCATTTGTTCATCGTACTCGTCGTCCTCACGTTACTTTCCACTATATCGCCGCCCTCCGATCAGGTGGCTACCCGATCGTAATCGATCTTTCGGTTGTCAACAAAATCAGAGCGTATCAAATCGTCAATCGGGTGGTCTTCGGCGGGAGCCAATCCTCACTCCAATCCAAAGATCTATCATTTCTTTGTCCATAGCTAACATCTTGGCTGCGTCCATCGACTGCTCCAGATATTTAACTCGAGGATCCCAGTACACCTCTCCTTCTGTCACCCTGCACGATCCTCATATCCACCGTCGCTCAGAGAGCTCTTCCTCTTCCTTTGCCGGCTCTCCGGGAAGCACGGGCTTTTCCGCGCCTCACTCTCCCCTTCCTCCTTCTGGTACGCTCAGCCACGACGCTCATAGCCATCGGCTAATTCCTCCCATAGCCACCAGCTCGCCGCAACATTCATGGATCCATGGCATACCCTCACCCTCCCCAACGCCTTTCAGCGAAGCCTTCCACATCGAACAGCAACAGCCGACGCTCGACTTGGCCCAGATGCTGTACGCTCATCTTATCTTTATCTCGCCTTCTTCTCCTCACCACCGTTCCCAGAGCCGATATCTTTGCATCACATCGCCACCAATGCTTCCTGGGTCTCCACATGGGCCGATTACGAAACGCTTTCACGAGACCCCCTGCCGAACAAGCTGCAGTTCAAAAGAGAGGACACCGCACCCGCCGCTGTCTGAACAACATCTTCCAGTCTCCCGGCGAGCATCCAAGATGACTAGATATCTTCGTTTCGCATCCCTCGCTTTCTGCTTCTGCTTAACCACACTATCAGGTCGAACGCTTGTAGACAGTATTCAAGTCGACGGAAAACAACTCAGCGCGTTCGTCACCGAACACAAGAGCATCTCTACGCATGGACACAGCGTGGTGGGCGTAAGTATTTTTGAAGCGTTGTGACGCTTCTGAACATGGTCATTGTTCGAAAACGCCAGCAAGTTCCGAGATGTCAGATGCAAACGCCGGAGGACCCAGCTTCAAGAAATGGGGACTGGCGTGGCCCAACGGGGACGCTTCGTACCTTTCGAACTTTGCCCGTCCGAAAGTTCGCTAGTGCGGTTGTTCTTTTTCGTCTTCAGCGCGTATGCTAACATCACCCTCAGTCTATATACCTGGAGCCCGTATCTGCCCCCTTCGATATCCCAGCTTGGTTTGGAGGGTATACCCCCATGTTAGTATGGGGGTGGAGTCAGGTTGACGATTTCCAGAGCATGGTAGTTCAAGGATATGCGACTAAAGTTCTGGGGATGAACCAGTATGTTTACAACCTTCCTGGATCGCGCTTCTGATGTGATTACCTAGGCCAAACGAGCCGTCTCAATCGAACATGAGCCCCGCGGACGGCATCTCACTATGGAAACAGTATATAGATCCGCTCAAATACCAGGGATACTACCTTATATCTCCAGCGTGCACAAACGATCAAGCAGGACTTGATTGGATGCAGGGGTTCGTGGAAGGGTGCACCGACTGCCAAGTAAGGTGTTCGATCACTGCAATTGTAACATGATATCAACTTTGCAACTTGCGACATATCGATGCCATCGCGTTCCATTTCTATAGCACCGACCCGCAAGCGTTCGTTCAACATGCCACAACCTTGTACGACGCGTACAACAAACCTATTTGGATCACCGAGTTTGCAGACCAAGTAAAGTCTTTTGCTGGTATCCATTCCAGCGCAAAACTTGAGCACTGATGTTGCAATAGAATTTCAGCGGCAGCGGCGGTCAAGGCGCGTCGATGTCTGATATCTACGCATTTCAAAGTGAAGTGGACGATTTCATAAACGATACCCCATGGGTCGAGGCCGCCTTTCCGTTTGGTACGTCGGACTTTTTTCTTCTTCTGACGAGCGCTCGCGACTGATCTGATGTTCAGGAGTGATGCATGATCTGCAGGGAGTCAACGATGGGAACTCGCTGCTTACCGCTGATGGGTGGCCGACATCTCTGGCATATAATTACTTTGGTTGAGTGGTCGTCGAGTTTGAAAGGCGACACTCGGGAAATGTGGATTCGTGGAATCATATACCTCTCTCTTAGTTTTGTACATGTCAATCAGGTAAAGGAGATTTGTTGGCTGGAAGACGAGCCCCTACTTACTAGACGGTATATAGACGGTATCACTGGCAATAGATATTTGAACTTGACACTAATGACAGACCTGGTTGGACCGCGACGTGACGCGACGTGTTTCATTTTCCCACGGACATCACTTGCTCGCGACAAGCAAAGTGATACTTACATAGAAACAATGTCAGAATTATCAGCCTAGTAAGTAAAGTGCAACGTCTAGCGCAAGAAAACTGCGTGCTTATGTTACTGATCGCAGCGAACTAGAACGCGAGGCAAACATAGCCCGTAACCGTGCTCCTTGAACAACTCGAGCTCAAGGGTGCCGTCGCGACCCTCGGTGTGCCTGTCAAGCAGAAATCTACGCCGAAAGCAAAGCCGGTTGCCCCATCCAAGAGGGTCAAGCGCGAATTGCCCGAGGAAGGGCTGCGTCGACAGAGCGCACGGCTGCGGAAAGGGCCAGAGGTCGACCCTAACGAGACACCCGCGCAGAGACGGAAACGGTTGGCTGAGGCTGAAGGGCTGCGGAAGAAGGAAGAGGAGGATCGCGTCTTCGTAGAAGAGCAGGCGCGTTCGGCCAAGCGTCCCAGGCCACAGGATCTCGACCTCGCGGTGCTTACTTCGGCCGAGGAACTAAGCGATGAGGAGTTGAGTGCTTTG
>JBBPOT010000294.1:0-11460 GCA_038091595.1 Leccinum subatratum | reverse complement strand
TAGTGTGATTATTATTTGTTTCCCCACAACCCCCCCCCCGGCCGGGCGCGCTGGGGGCGCGCACGACGGGCGCGAACCAGATTCAGACACGACATCATTATATAAGCATGGGAGTGCCTTTGGCTGCACTAGATCTGACTAGAAACGATTTGGCAGCATGCCACAATTTGAATGGGTTATTTTGCTGCATGAATTGATTAGAGAGACGAGCAATTGATGATGTGATCTTTCATACCTGCTTGAGTGTCGAGCGCGATGGTGAGGACCCTGAGGGATCTTTGGTAGAATAACGAGGAATGACTGATCTTTGTCTTGCGCGGATTTGAACACATCATATCATCGAGTCAGAGGTGGAAATAGGAAAGAAAGAAAGCGTATACTTATGTAGCCATTCCATATCACTACCCTCCGATAGCCGACCTAAAGGTGGGTCGCTTGTGTATGTACGAGGTGCCTGACCCGGTGGTTGGTGAGAGAGAGGGACACAGAGGAAGTGCCGAAGCAGGCGAAGATATGGTCGAAGGGGAAGAGGCAGAGGTAGTGGAAGAAGATCCTAAACAGGGGGACCCAGTGCTAGAGCCACCAGCGATAAATGGGGTGACCGGTCGGCCAGGGAAGCATTGAGGACCTCTTTGGCGGTCTGTCGTTCGAGGATCTGCCGGGTGTTGGAGAGCAATGAAAGAAACTATTGTTTGCAGAGGATAGACCACATTGATGGACACGGTCGGGAAGGTGGCGTTCGTCGTCTGTCGGGTGGAGTGGAGTGCAATCCTGGTCAACGACGGGCATCATATCGTAGCAAGACGGTGGAGGCTGGCGCTTGGGTGGTTGGCAGTCGGAAGTCGGAACTTCACCAGCGTTCACCCGGCCAATGATAAGGATCCTGAAGCGGCCGAATTTCTCTCGAATATTTTCGAAACCGCCGGTTTGGTTTGTCTCTGAGTCCGAGTCCATATCTGAATTCTTAAGCCTGAGCGTATCGAAACTGTGGAACTGTGAGGGTGAGGGAGGCGTCGATTTACTTCCGGCGACATCCGCTTCCAGGAGTCACGCGTCACGGTCGGGTGTCGGGACTGACTGTCAAACCGAGGAGCAGTGGACCATACAATTATGCCTCGTGTCCCGCTATTTGCGCGTTGTAAGGATCCCGGGTCCGCCTATGCGCCGACCCGCTCTATCATGAGTCATGACGTAGTAGTACGGTAAGCCCGACGATGGGTTCGAGTCGAAAGCAGCCATTTTTCCTGCTCTAACTCTCTCTCAGTCCGTCCGTCGTACCGATCCGTTGCCGTTCACCGCCGTTCTGACATCCAAACGCCCATTCTCTGGAGGGCGATGTGAGAAGGGGGAGGAGAGGTAAGTGTCGCGGGTGGATTTGGAGGATTTGAGGAGGCGGATAACGCTATGGTAGGGAAGTTGAATCAGAGGATGGAAACGAACAGGGAATACGCACAGGATATCATGGTTGCGGAGAACGGCGGCGAAGTCGTCCTGGTGGTCCTTGAGAGAGACGAGCCAGTGGGCGCGCCATGCGTCGATGGTGTGGGCGTGGCGATGGTGGACGAGCGTGATGGCAATCTGATACGCTGATTGCAAAAATATTTCCTTGCACATGTCGATAGTAAACAGCGGAGCAGTGAGCTTATCTGGCTTTCTGTCAAGAAGGATACAGAATCAGTAGAAAGGGAAGGAGCGTTGAATGTCCATGTTGAGATTGGTCCAAAGCAGTTACACAGCCGACAAGGCGGAAGTTTCTGAAGTCGAAATGATGGCCGTCAGAGACGTAATGACACAACGGCGGTCACGTTGGTAGGGAGCTGCAGAAATATCCTGGTCCCCAGATGATGGCTTTGACAATGGAAGCGTCGGACCCATTGAAAAGCCGACATGCGCAGTCTTGAGCGCAGGTCCATCGTTGGTACCATTACCAGTCACCGCAACGATCTCGCCGAGATGACGCCGCTTTTCAACCAAAATTTTCTTGTCTTCCGGGGAGGAACGGGTTAGGACTTGAAGTCTTGGCACGACTTCGAGCATCTTTGCATCGCTCAACTACCGGAAGACTGGCCCTTCAATGATGATGCCACCTGCAGTGAAAATTCTGCATTGGAAAGCAATCGAGCTGGCAGTGAAGACGTTGTCACCAGCGCACATCTTGACGGCAACACCGGCTTTCTGACAATCTGCGACAGCTTGTCGAACACCATCGCGTAGGGGGTCCTCTGTAGTACCGACAATGCCAATGAGCATGAGCTCGCGGGCAAGGTCTTCATACGGTATCTAAATAACGATAAGAAGACAAGTAGAGTAATAGTGGTCAACATATGTCTTCCTCCACATACTGGAACGTACTTTGACATCTATTAGACGCTGTTTGCCATTGCGAATGATCTTAACGGTACGCTCTCCCATCTTTTGATTGAGCGCCTCGAACTGGCGTTCCTTTTGCCAGTCGTTAAGAGAGCCAACGATGACCTGGGTCGCAGTGAACAGTGGGAACAAACGAAACACGGAGACGACTTACGACAATCAAAATTGCGATGATTCGACGGGCGGATTTTCAGCGGGAAGAGGTGTTCCAAGATCCTGAAACAGGCCAAGCGTCACCGATACTACAGCAGCTATAGACAACAGGACCTAAGAATAAATATGAAGAAACAGGTAACGCGCAAGATGGACATACTAGGACCTTGTCCTTGAGTGCATGCCACATCAGGGCAAGGAGAGACATTGTCGGGCGTTGTGGTAGAATATTTTCGCCGTATACGGCCTTACGGTTTGCCAACGAAGCGGTGTGAGGGTCAAGCGTACGTGCTTATCCACATGATGATCGTGTCTTTGAGAAGAGCCTTCGCCAGCACCCGGCTCAGCATGAAACGGGGGTCCACCATGGTCGGTTACATCTGGAATCAAGCCACGGGTAGCGTGAGTGCCAAGGCCGTCGAGGATGCCGGAGTTACTTCCGTATTTTGGAGCGAATCAAAAGTCCTTTGGATCCAAAAGACTCGCGAGCTGATTCGGGTCGAACGAGAACGGGCCGAGGTCAGGTGGAGAGTCATTCAGAAGAGGAGAATTCGGAGAATGGGCTTCGGGAGAGCGATGGGGGTGAGGATTCGTCAAAGGAGTTTTTTTTCCTCGGAATCGACATGTATTGCAATGTCGACAGGGTACATGGCTGTAGATACGCTGATTGGTCCCAAATTGATGATAGTAAAGAGCCTATCCAACCCAGCGGGACGTTTCTAGAAACACAAATCAAGTACAATGTTCACCACTTCAGCCCCTCCACGAGCAGATGGAAAGTGAAGGATCGAAAATGTATGCCACAATCAAGTCCGATGCAGATGCCAGCATATGAAGCGGTTTAGAGTTCAAGAGTCGCGGTCAGATGAGACGAGAGACAACTGGGAAGGCGATACCAAATTGGAGAACGATCCTGCACTCCCCACTGGCAAGTCGCTTGACGGCATAACTAGCGACTCGACGAAGCGGCAAGGAGCTGGAAAGGAAAGATGGGGCAACAAGGTGAGTGATAACTGATTGTCGGAGACTGTGTAAATTAGCGCTGGTGTTTGATCGAATGATAGAGCAGGTTACGTCTGGTGCGTGTCCGAGTCGATCGAAATCATTCCTCGAAGAAGGAAGCAGTCAAAGAGACTTTTCCGGTTGCATTGATGGCAGAAGTTTTTTTTTTCTGAGTCAATGGGAGTGAGAAAGAACAAAAAAACATTAATTGTAGAAAGTGAAATTACCTTGGCAATGTCTGTAGAAATTGATGTAATCATGCAAAGCTGGGATGAACCACTTTGGATACGCGTCAGCTTCGAAGTGGCACTGGTGGTCGGTGCGAGTCAAAGGCGACGTCGAGCGCCGGTTTTCCCGCGGTCCCTTGTGCGCGCCGAGGGCGCTCGTGGTGACAAGACCCTCAGTGACGCGATCGATGACTAATACAAGGGAGGTCGCGTGTGAAGGTACGCTGACCTGTACCCACGGTGAGGGTAGTAGGATCAATGGACGAGTCGAAATACTCACGGGTTTACTCGTGCAATAGTAGGCGAACGCCAGTAACATCAATATTGCCGTGGATGCTGTGAGGGCACGCAGTGCAGGTGCAAAGGCGATTCGGACTACTACACCGCTGACTAATTCATTCAATCTGCTTCTGATGCGCCATCATCTCTGTCGCTCTCGGTCGTTGTGCTTGTGACGGTACGTCTGCTCACTCCAATCATATAAATACACCATCTAACATCGTCCACGCATTCGCAGCTACAGATGTGACGCTCTACACCATCGCCACGCCCATACCATCGACGCATGGCGCGCCCACTGGCTCGTCTCTCTCAAGGACCACCAGGACGACTTCGCCGCCGTTCTCCGCGACCGTGATATCCTGTGCGTATTCCCTGTTCGTTTCCATCCTCTGATTCAACTTCCCTACCATAGCGTTATCCGCCTCCTCAAATCCTCCAAATCCACCCGCGACACTCACCTCTCCTCCCCCTTCTCACATCGCCCTCCACTATTCTGCTCCCTCCCTGCCAACTCCGTCCCCGCTTCTGCCCCTACGCATTGGTCTCACTCAACGCGCCAAGGGCACGGACTGGATTGTCGGTCCCGACCTCAGCACGGGCTAGTGCTAGCGCAGAACGTTGAGGACCCTATCGCAGCTAACGCATCCAAGTCTGCGTTGGGTCCCAGCTCGGTTTCGGGATTGAATTTGGGTTGGGGTCCACTGACGCCCGCACAGCCAGCCGAACGCGAGCGCCGGACCGTGACCTCGCTGGCGTTTTTCGGTTCGCTACGGGGTTTGTTTCGAAAACCCAACAAGGGGCAGCAACACAAAGGGCGAGGGGCGGTTACTGAGTAGGAGGACTCGGACGGGGGTGGGTCTCCTGAACCATCGGTCTCTGGTTTATGTTCTGAGAATTTGATTATTCTTCCTGTGTGTGGCATTCGCTTTGTACCACCCTCCGGCGTTATGAAACGGCTTTCTTCGTACTCATCCATGTGGTAGTCAAATGATAGTCGATTGCACTGGCATATGCCCGTAAAAAGTAGACGTGATTGCATTCACATGTGCGACGTCCACAGCCCACATTGTCCTTAAAACAGTTGGCACCGAATATATATTACAACGAATACTGAGCCATTCACAAGCTGGTATTAAGGTCATAAATCACTGAGAAAAGGTAATGAAACTCATCTAGCAAATTGCGCAAATCATTGTTTTCGTGCAGCTGCTAATGACACATACTTGAACGTAAAAAGCACAATCGAACCTGACCACTTACATAACAAAGTACGAGGATCGAAGAACGACTGGTGCCCAACTGCAAATATGATCCCCATGTAAGCAGCATCATATGTCCACACAAACGTCCACATCAAAATCAGGCTCAAATTCAGGATCAAGTTTCGCTGACACAAAAAGGCTCATCTCGATCGCTTTCATTACTCGAATATAAGATATGAAGCTCCCCTACACCTTCATCATCATCCTTCCTACGATTCAACTCCCACTGAGGTTAGCCTGCGGGGTCTCGATGCACTCGTTGGGGTGAGCTCTCGAGCTGCTGCTGCCAATGCCGGTGTACTGGGGATGCAGCGGTTCGGCTACTGGTGTTGCCTTGGCGGCAGAGGTCATTACTTCCTTTTGTTGTTGTGGATAACGATGGACACACTTACTGTGCATACTTGATGGGCCGTGTCATTGATGCGATCGTGCATGGTAGACAGCTTGGATACCTTTGCCATATATAACAGGGTGACACCAAAGAATTCAAACAACGAGTACGCGGCAATGTCTTCTTCCCGCATTGTCCGACACTTCGAAGCCACGTACAGCTTCTCCTGCGCCCAGTCTAGCCCCAGTGTAATTGTGGCAAGCCACTCTGTAGAAAACTCAGTTGCCCGCTCCATCTCCGAGAATAATAAGTGATTCCTTGTGATTGAACAGCTTCAGCCAGATATATGGTTTCCAATCCTCCGTGTAAGACCGAATGACCTTTGGAGCACATCGAGGAGATGAACGATCGTGAGTGTTGGGCGGGAATACAACAAAAACTAACAAGAAACATGGACAGCGATCGTGAATGAGGATGACGTTAACCCACGATACCGGATATATACAATACCTTCTTGATCAATAGCTTGATCTGGCATACCGAGCGCACGCATAACATGTGGGTCACCTGGCTTGGATTTGAATGTACAGTGGAACTGAAGAATGAAAGGATCATGCTAATGAAAATTTTGTGAGTCGTATGGGTGGAGAAAACCGAAAGAAAAAAACTTAACGGTCACAGTGTCACAGTCGATTACAATCATTACTCCTGGGATACACTGTCACAGTCAATTACGAGCATCACTCCACCGATCACTTAAACACCGAATCGGGGCCCCAAGATCATGCCCGGGGTACATCATTGCAGTCAATTACACAACCATCTGGTACATCTCATCTCCAGGTCAAACACCTGACAACGACCTCGGAACTTGGAAGCAAAGAAGTAGATGTTGGATGGCTTACAAGATAACTGATGTGGTATATCAATTTGGTGGCACGCCGGCATGCCGTTGTGACGTTGTCGCATCTGTTGCCGTCACTGCCATCGTGTCTTGGTCACGCTGGGACTCCTCGCTGGAGCACGCGTCGTGGTGCTAGAGAGCGGGCGGGCACGTCCGCGTGGACGAGCGGGAGGGAGAGGTGCCCGCGTGTGTACCTGTATGAAGGTGGGGCCAGCGCGAGTGCGAACAAGGGCGACGACATGCGGCAATTGTTCGGTGAAACGAGAGGGCGCAGTGTCGCAACACACCATCTTGATAAAATGAAGGAGACGAAGACGGGAGAGGTAGGGAAGACAAGCGCGAGGACACGCAAGAAGGACGATGTCGGAGGGGGAGGGTGACAACGCAGCACCGCGAGCAGCAGCGACGTTGAAACCAGCGGAGGTGAGCGTAGAGGCACGGATCTAGAAGGTTGGCATCTTGCCAGTGCCAGTCAGGCTGATCGTGATGACATCTCTTACAATGCTTGAGCCATTTCACTGTTGCAGACTTGAGATGAGCGTTCTCAATAATCAAAGCACGTCATACATTACCGAAGATAGCGCATCGAGAACCCAGTGACGCAGGCCGAACATTTAGCGAACAGAGGCCCGTGGAGGGGGTCGGTGACACCCGCTTGTCGTCCGAATGGCATTGATTCTAGCCGGCGTCTGGATGGTGTGGGCGTGGCGGTGGTGTAGAGCGTCACATCTGCAGCTGCGAATGCGTGGACGACGTTAGATGGAGTATTTATATGATTGGAGTGAGCAGACGTACCATGAACGCCGTCACAAGCACAACGACCGAGAGCGACAGAGATGATGATGCATCAGAAGCAGAAATGGATTAGTCAGCGGTGTACGTGCACCCTCACAGAGTCACAGCATCCACGGCAATGTTACTGGCGTTAGCCTACAATTGCACGAGTAAACCCGTGAGTATTTCGACTCGTCCATTGATCCTACCCTCACCGTGAGTACAGGTCAGCGTATGGGGCCTTCACATCGCGACTCTCGTTGTATTTAGTCATCGATCGATCGCGTCACTGACTCAGGGTCTTGTCACCACGAGCGCCCTCGGCGCGCACAAGGGACGGCGGGAAAACCGGCGCTCGACGTCGGGGCCTTTGCCAAATTTGTGACAATGATGAGTGGGTCGCGGTGCTGGTTTTTCGTCTAATGATGAATACTCTGGATCATGCCGGTGAGTCTGACCTTTTTAAGGGACTGCGCGCGGAATGTTCATGGCTCTGCCATACAGCGGAAGCCATAGACCTTACTGTAACGACATGCCATCCGCTTTTGGTGCCAGATATGTGCAGGAAAAGGGATGCCTTCCCGGGACGCGCTTGTCCTTGCTTCACGATATTTGTGATACCCTCAATAATCCCGACAAAGATGCCCCACTAGTGCTTGCTTACTGGCATGACTGGATCTGGCAAGTCTGCGGTGGTTCTTACGATCGCTTGACTATACGACGGGCAACAGCGACTGTCGTGAAAGACAACCGGGCGCTTCGCACGTCCGCATCACCGTCCGAGCAGATCGAGCGGCTCATCATCGAACCCTGTGGGCGTCTCGACCCCATCGGGCCATTGGTGGTCGTCATAGACGCCCTCGATGAAAGTGGCAGTCGAACCAATCATGAGCAACTACCGAAAGCCATTCAAGTAAATTTCCGAGAACACCCTTCCAATTAACCTTCGCTTCTTGATAACCGAAGATGATATCTTGGCCATATTTGCCTCGTCACGCCCAAATCTGGCACACAAGAAAATGGGAATGATTGCTACAAATCAAACTTCACAGTCATGAATCCATCCATGTATGTCCATGTATTCCTTGGTATCACAGTCGCAGTGGGTAACTTGCCGATTCATAGTTCTAGAGCAAAGACAATCAATATCAAAGGTAAGCCTGGTGTACACGTTTCTTGTTGTATATAAATTGTCATTGTTTCTGCTTTTCTGTTTAGCAATACAACTTCGCTCTGTCGGGCAGCGAAAACGTCTTCTCTCGAGGCAACATCAAGTAAAATTCACCATCGACGATAGATCACAGATGACGAAGAAAACAAAAGAGAAAACGAACTGTACCACTTGGGTCGACAATTTCCTTCTGTGCGTCCATCTTCGTCCTTCGATGCCAGCAAACTGGACTCTCTCAGTGACGGCAACGACGACTCCGTCCTTGTTACTGAAGTCTACCGAAACCATCGCATTCGACCATGAGAACTGGTCGGACGCCTCTATGAGACCGTATGGTATGGCGACTTTCTTTTCCGTCCGTTCCCTTGACGCGATCTTTCCAATCAGTCTTCAGTTCTCAGCGATATAACTGTCAAGTCAATTTTCTGACGCATCGATTCTCAGGTTATTCGAGCTTCCCCTGAACACTTTTGGCCCTTTTCCCGAAAAGTACGGCGTTTCGTGTTATCTAATCGTGTCTCTGCTGTAACTTAGCACGGATTGACCAGTTATTTGACCAACAAGAGGGATTCTATGACATCCCCTCTTCAACCGTCACCCCCGCGAGAAACTCGCAGTGATAGCGAACTCCGTGATTCAGGACGACGGCAAGGTGGAGGTATTCAAGGACCTTCTCAGACTCAAAGGCATCCCGAACGGTGGGGTGGCCATCACGGATGATTTGAAATACACAAGTAAGCTCGGATTGGATAGTGCTCGATTTTAATGCTCCCGTTCTAGTCAAATTATGCAGGCAGAATGGAATCCATGTCTCACCCACCACGCTGTGGGATGGTCTCGTTGCAAACGAAGTATCCAGCTCTTGGGGTGAACCGAGAAGGTTAAAGTCTAGGCTCGAACACTGCTCGAAAACTGTTTTACGGAACGCTGTGCTGAATTCAAGGCTTCGACTTGGGTTGTTATAACGTTCAGATTATCGACGATGTACTGTGTGCAATTGAGAATGTACTTATCACGCAATTTCTTCCTGTAGAATCCAGGTGTTGGATTCTCGCATCCGAGCAATTCATCGTTCGAAGGATTGAGCACTTCATGCATCATTCAATTCCGGGTTCCTCGGACAACACCGATACAGCGACATACTATCATCATCGTTAACATCTCGGGCAAACGTCGAAGCACTGTCAATACTTTGCTGATCGAGGATCATACTGGCGCGTTGCGTCATAGTTTCCCATCAATTCCAAGGACGGGGTGATAGGGTGTAGATTTTATTTCGGTAAGTGTACCTTTGTTTGCTTGTTCTCTTATGGTGAACGTTATTCGGTCTTTCAGCCATTTAAATTGCCGTTGTTCTCCCTCTTCAGCCGCATCTTCCAGGTGCGAATTTATATATACGCGTGATCATATTCGATCTTGCAGTTCTACTGGAGCTTTTTGCGGTGTTTTGCCCTTGGTTCGTAACATTGTTAATCTAATCTATCCCTCCTGGACTTTGTCGTCCTGTGCGTCGCGAAAGGTTCGGAACTGTTCAACGTTCTCTGTCATCTTCTCACGGGTGATGGGCCGAAACGTTTGGTTCAACTGACTCAATAATCAGGAGCAGTGCCATTCTTTTCGGTTTTCTCGACCAGATTACGGCCTAGTCTGCCAAGTATTAATTCGAAGTGGAAAGCAACGACGATGGCCATCAACACCTCCTGAGTCATATCCATCCTCCCTACTTACCAAGCCTTCGTGCACTACCACGCCGCCGTCTCGATGGAAGTCGTGCGTACGCTGCACCAACACGAGGCTGACCCAAGCGTCATCCTCACGTTGTTGCTCAAGGCAAGGCACTTCCCTCGCAGTTATGGATCGCCGTGTTCGACAATGCGAAGAACAAGTCGGCCGTCCAGCTCGCCGAGGAAGAGGCATGGCAGGGACATTTGTGACTTCCTGTCCCTCCTCGTCCGTCGCTTGCTCGAGCACGTCCTTCCTCAGCGGATATTTTCCGTCTTCGCAATCGCCAGCATGGCGGAAAGGTCTGCGCAGGTCTTCAAGGCGGAGACGCCCGGGCAGTGCAAGGAATTCGCGCTATCCTCGATCCTCCGCTCTACGACACGGCGTTCACGTTTTGCACCCGCGAGACGTTCGAGGAGGCACTAAGTCTCGCACCTCCGAGACAGGGGACCGAGGACATCGTGATCAACATCTGCCGCGCGGACCTCAAACTCCACCTGTGCGGGCCCGCGGCCATGTGCAAGGCGTTTTCCGAGAGTTCAGTGAGTAACTACGATCATTGGAACGTCTAACCTTCTTTTTTTCTCCCGCCGCGTAGTATTTTTGCTCAGCATGATTCTTTTGCCAGCCACCTTGGGTGCTGGATGACAAACGAGCGGAGGAAGAGGAAACAATGATGATCAAGAACCAGCAAGTGTGGGTGCATACGATCCAGAAGGACGGGGGCCCTGCGGAGATCGCGTACCTCGTCTGACGGCCAGGGAGTCGGACCAACGCAACCACAAGGGTCACTATCGGTGTTCATAGACATGTAGACAACTCACCCGTAGGTGCCGCTCAGATCGTCGTCCAGCTCTCGGAGTAATTCTGTGGCCTGTTCGTTATCCCCAACTTGGACGAACTGAATCCCGACCTTTGGGAAGGAACGACATCAATGTTGGGGGATTAGAAGCTAGGACGTTAGTCAAAGTTCTCACCTGCGCCAGAGGGTAATGCCCATGATCGAGCCTGCGTGCAAGGGAAACGACGGAGTTCACTGGTTCGTCAGCTGAGATGAAATTCCGGGTTAGACGCCGTCGATTAAACCCGACTTAAAAGACTTACTCGCTACTGTACGACTCAAAGACATCCTTTTACAGTTGTGCGTGAATATGCTCCGCTCAGAGTAAACGAACAGTCACCTTGGATCGAGGCGTTTCAGTTCCCGAACATTTCGTTAGTCCGATCGCCGCCGTTCGAGCGCTTGCCTTTCGAACATCTTA
>JBBPOT010000293.1:0-11473 GCA_038091595.1 Leccinum subatratum | reverse complement strand
ACAGCTGCTAGGGCCCCTACCAAGAGTGTAACTCAGCAGCCGCTGCTTAACAGTGCATGCTAAACTACTAGACCACAAAACCACACCTACTTGACAATAACCTTATTATATATGTAGTAACTTTTTAGACTTAGCAAAATTTTGATCCATTCTACTCATATGCGTGCTGCTACTACTAGTGCTCAACAGCACAATTTGTATATTCGTCTTATTAGGTACTACTTACCAGTTCACTGGGATGAATAACAAAAACTTATACTATTGAATCTTCAAGTTCTACCAGCCAGTATCAAATTTGATAGGTTGACGTTGTGCGGTTATCATTTGAACAATCCCCGCACCCTCTCAGGACATCCAGCAGACATCCAAGAAATTATATCACACGGATGTGTCACACTTGCCACATCCGAGGCAAATAATGTGTCGCGACAAGCACGTCACGCTTATTTTCACACGATATCTAAAATATATTGTGTTATCATTTTCCGTCAATTGTCGGTACACAGTACAGTAGAACTTCTCATAATGCATAACTTCACTATGCATGAACACTGTTAGTACATAGGTTTTGGGGCCGCCCGACTTGGGCGGCAGGGCATCATGCATATGGCATAATGCATGATGATTTTTTGTGAATATGCATTAGTAGGGGTGGGAAATTAGGTGTCGGGACCAGTGTCCCCTGTTCAATGTTCAACTTGGAGCATTCTCACGTGTCACCGTGACCTTCCATAAGTTCACTGCTTCTTTTCCCCATGCCCACCCAAACCTCAGTCGGCCCGGAGCGGACACGGAAACCTCGACCTGTTCATGCACCGTACAAAACCCGCACATCATCTAAAGCGGATGCCAAACAGACCAATTTAAGCTTGACCCCGTCGAGCGCCCAAGACAGTGGGACTTTACACCGCTCGAACCTAAAGCTCCATCAGTGGCTACTAGACGTGTTCGCCTATGTTGATGCTCATCCAGAAGCATCTCAGGATGCTATTGTCGAGCACTTCAAATCATGTTCTGAGGGTCCACAGTTCATATTCAACCAGTCAACTCTATCCAGAAATCTTTGGCCTGAACGAAGGAAGGCTATAGAAGCACGGGTTAATGAATTTCCAAATGCTTTGGAGTCGAAACGGCCACATATCGTTACCCGCCCAGATGTTGACCGGGCACTCTTTCTGTGGGTCAAGCATATGGAGGAAAAGAAAGAGTTGGTCAATGGTGCTATGCTTGTTGCCAAGCGTGCACAGTTTGAGGAATACTTTAATGTTCTAGACGAGGAGCGACTGAAGGGAGACCGCTGGCTTGATAGCTTTAAGAAAGCCTATGGCATTCAGGAGCATCGCAGGCATGGCGAGGCTGCATCAGTTGATCTCAATGTAGTCGAAGCAGAACATATTCGTCTGAAGGAGATCTTATCAAAATATGCTCCTAAGGATCGTTTCAATTTCGATGAAACAAGCTTTTTTCCGTTGTAAGTGACCGTGCCAAGCATGATTGCAAGTTCAAGTTGTTGATTATATTTTGTAGTGCACCACCAGATCGGGGCCTTGCGAGTCACTCAGCAAATGAGTGGAAAGAAGCAGGACAAATTCTGCATCACGATGGGGCTTGCATGCAATGCTGATGGGACTGAAAAGTTGCCTATTTTCTTTATTGGAAAGTTCGCAAAGCCTCATTGCTTCAAGAATGCCCCACCAAACTTGAAATCTCTCGGACTCGATTATCACAACAACACAAAAGCTTGGATGACCAGTGCACTCTTTGAGGAGTAGGTTTCAATGCTATTCTTACATATGGAAGCTCATGGCTATCCAACAGATGGCTCAAATCATTTGACGGCAAGATGCAACAGCAGAACCGCCATATCTGCTTGCTCATGGACAACTTTTCTGGACACTTTGTGGACTATCACCCTCATAACATCCACATTGAATATTTCAAACCAAATCTGACATTGCATGTTCACAGTTCAACCATGCGATGCTGGCATCATCTGCACGTTGAAGGCTCTTTACCGTAATGCCTTTTGCTCACGAGCAATCCAACTTGACGAGGCGGGGGCAGAGAACATCTACAAGATTGATCTGCGGGAGGCAATGTTGCTGGCGGTCGAAGCTTGGGATAAGGTTAAGCCTTCAACAATGATAAACTGCTGGAACCATACAGGAATCCAGCCCGACTCGGATGTCGGTTCCACTGTGCAGCGGCCGCAGCCTGCTCTGCAATCAGCATCAGCTACACAACAGACTGTCAAGACCAGGAAACCTACTGAAAATGCTGCAGCATGGGTTCTTATTCGAGAATTCACGATGTCAGATGAAATCCGACTCCCGCAAGTGGAAGATCAGCTGTGCGATCTCCTTGGCGCTTCGTTCGTCTTAGCAGACTGGACTCCTATTCTCAAGGTTGTCATGGATGCTGAAAACAATATCGAGAAGGCTCTTTCCGGATTAAATCAACTTACCGTTCCAATTTTCGGATGTCCTATCAACGAACTCTCCGCAGCACACACCTCCGAGTCCCAAATCCGAGTCCAAGACCCAGCTCCACTCAAAACACCAGTAGCTCTTCCCATCCTCCCACAGCTTTCAAATGCTGAAGAAACCTTATCCATGACTGTGAACGACCTCAAAAAGCACAAACGAATCATTGGAAAACCTCTTACCTTGGATGAAATGCTCAACCCGGTAGAAGAGCAGATTATTGGTGACTCTGCATCAGGAAAAAGTGTCAGTGCCTGTAGCACGTCACTGCTATATAGGCTATATAGCACTATGTAGCTGTAGTTTACAAATCATGTTCTATATAGACAGCTGTAGCATACTCCGATAAATCACAACCTATATAGCACGATCCAATTTAAGCCATCCTATATAGACAGCTGTAGCATACTCCAATAAATCATGACCTATATAGTAGCATGATCCAATTTAAGCCATCCTATATAGCCATGTAAATAAAACAAAGAACTATATAGTGCAATCTTGTAGCAACCAATTGCGCACATGTAGAACTCGACAATAAAGAGCGGGATGGTGATCTCGTCTCGTCCCCATCTCGTCCCCATCACATCCCCCCGTCCCTCGGAGTCTGACCCGTCTTGTGGATTTGGGTGTGTGCAAGGACGCGAACAACAGTGCAGTATTTGCGGATACGCTCGAGCTCACGAGCAGTGAACTTTCCGCCATCCTCTGCGTCTTTTTTTGCGTAGCCAGTGAATGCCTTTTTCTTAGAACGGTACCAGTATTTGTAGAAGTGGCGCTTGCCAGTGAGCTCGTCTGACATATGGGAGGCCCAGACGGTGGTCAGAGAGTGAAGACCACGAGGGGTCTCGATGTAGCTGACGACACCGACTAGTGTTTGAAGGTCCGGTCCAGTCCGGTTTTTTTCCTATTTTGGAGAAGACCGGACCGCGACTGGTTGCAGCACTCACACAATTATCAGTTAAACCGAACCGGACCTTTTGCAACTGGTCCTGATTGGTCTTTGAGACAGTTGCGACCAGTTGTGACCGGTTCTTTCAAAACCGGTCACCCTTAGGCAATGTCACAGCGTTACCAGTTAGTCATCATACTACCAGTCACAATGTGACGTGTGACAAATTTTACTGTCACCTTCTTCCTTCATCATGATCCCATTCTTACTCCATTTCCCCATTCATCTTTCATTACCCTAAATATTCAACACCTTGAAGCACCCACTGGATCATAGTAGGTGAGTAATAGCTATGAACGTTACAAGATTGATTCGATCAACTGAACTTCCATAAAAGGGAAGTGCGGATGTACTGTACTTCCCTTTTATGGAAGTTCCAGACTTGAATCAAAAAAACTCGACAGCAATTGACTCACCCTAAGGCAGCCTCATGTACTAAACGTGGTTAGAACTACTTAGGCTCCATACTCACTGTACCCGTAAACAACACCCCATTTTCTCAAATCATGTCTACCTTAAAAGCCGCGCCGGAACCACCACAATGTTCTCGTCCTTCCAAGTCCAAAGTTTCTGGTTCCAAACACAAGAGACGGAGGATTGAAACAAGTGAGAGCGAGAGCGAGTCAGCACGAGGAGAGGATGATTCCAGTCATGAACATACCTCAAGAAAGCGGCAGCAGTCGAGACAACAGAACAAACGGCATTGGCGAAAGAGCAAGGGCTCAGTCATGACTGAAGACTCCGTTGATGTTGATGTACCAGATAATGAGACAGAGGTTGTCGAGACAGATAATGGTCATGGTGGTGATGTTCCTGAGGAAGGTAACGACTCTGGCAAGGGGAGGGAGGTGATAGAGCTTGACGATTCAATGGTATTATGCCATTTATCATAGTCTGTATGTGGTATGTAGTTGGTCTTTGTAAAGACCGGTCATAACCGGTTTCATGTCAGTTTTTTGAATTGTTAAATGTACAAGGACCAGAACTGGGACCGAGAAAGACCGGTTGCAACTGGTTGTGGGTGTTCGGTCTTTTTCCGGTTGCAGTCTGGTTGGGTTGCAGTTTTTGTCCGGTTGTAGGACTGGACTTTCAAACACTAATTGTACTGAGGAATAGTTCAAGTTAGTATTCGTGATTATTTCATGTCTAATTAAATACTTACTCAACACTCGGAGGATGCCAGAGTCGCCCGGACCAATGGTAGTCCCCGCTCTTGAGATGAGCATACCCTGCGACTGGAACTTGGTCCGGGCAGCTCTCAGCTTGTCAAGCCTTTGGTTGATGATTAACATCTGGCCCAAAGCTTGGTGGTGGCTTGAACGTCGGTATGGTTTCTTCATGGCTTTGATGTGTTTTGACTCGGTGATGGATGAGCATAAGCTGTTTGGTGCCCCAAACTCTTTGATCAACTCAAAGTAATGAATGAGTGAGTGTTGGCGTGGGAGTGAAACAGACCGTGTGGCACCGGCATTCAGAAAGACGGCACGATACCGATGGAATTGCGAGAGCGCATCTTCAAATTGCGTGAGCTCCGATGTAGTGATGATGTCCTTCCGCACTATATAACAGAATTCCAAGAATCCACGGAATGTACGCAGCATGTCACGCGGGACATGGCCGAAGTTCAATAGCCGCAAGATAAACCTGACACCATGGCAAGTCAACATCCGTCAGCCTGAGGACAACATATCAACAACCTGAAACTTGAAGAAACTGACCTTCATGAGGGCCTTTGAGTTGTCGCCTGTCCACTGTTTGAAGTGTCGACCTTGAGGGAAACGGCGGAGACCGGCAAATGAAGCTACGGATGCAATTCTATCAACCAAGTCAATGAAACGAATTGCATCCATGGCAGAGTGTACTTACCGGCAATCTATGTCATCCAGGATCAAATCCGCCTGCTTCTGACCATAAGTAATGACTAGGTATTTCTCAACCCATTCAACCAGGTGATCCTTGAAGACGCCTTTGATTAATTGGTGGAGTATATCTGGCGAGAGTAGCCGGCATATATCTGCTCCAGGAAAATCATTCGTGAAAGGCTGTAAGTAGTGAGATGATGCCGAATGAGACTTCAATGAAATACACTTACCACAATATCATCGACAATGCCAAATTCATTCCATAAGTCGTCAGTGTCCAATTCCTTGATTAGAATGTCGGTATGGTCCCGGGAGCGCAACAGTCCGCCTTCATCCAGATTTACCCGGTGACCAAGACACCTTTAAGTTTGGAGATTAGCTTCAGTGAGAATGAAGACTGAGGGTTAGATAAAGAATAGCACACCTCGCACACCAGTTCCGTACAATGCAGGCTAATAAAGCCTGCTCTTCATAATCAGCAATGTACGGACCAAGTCCGTACACTGCTCGACGATAGTGTCGATCGCCACAATGTACTACATCCCATCGGGTCATGTATTGTTTCAGTACTTGAAGTATGCAGGATAACGATACATGAAAAAGTTGGCGGCGGAACTTGCGAAAGCGAGCCGTCTTCGCCTCTTCGCGTGTAGCTATTTGTTGTTGTAATTACTAGGTCAGGCTAGTTTTATGTCGATTGATGACTCAGACATACTTACTTTTTGGAGTGGCAAGAAATCCGATTAGAGCAACACCGTTGCGATGCGACCGCCGAGCACTATTATGGAGGTTGCCAGTTGATAGATACAATGGGTAGTAGTCATGCTGTCCCATAGCTATAGAAACGGTGGTCTTGTCGCTGCCCAGGACGACAGGCACGAACATTGTGCCTTCACAGTCAGTGTGGTTGCATGAAATAATATCCTACACATCACCATTATTGACGCTGCCAAAATACACAGGGATTATAAAACTTACTGCTTGGTTCCAAGCCCAATTGGCTCCCATGAAGTCCTGAAAACGTCGCTCATCCAATTGTCCATCATATTCCCTATAGGGCCGGTAGTCTGTCTTGTCTGCCAGCTCAGGATTGGCAAGAATCTTATGAATTGTCTCCCAAGGACACCGGTACAATACATCATATGCCACATCCATCCATGGCGCATGACCTTCATCTTCCGGTGTAGGTGTATATTTCAGAGAAATACATTGCCATCTTATGTCCCCTTCTTGAATGGCATCAATTGTCTTGTAGAAGTCTTTGTGGTTTTGATACATCGGATGACCGCCTGCCTTGAGAAGAGACTCGCCCCATAGGTCCAGGAGCGTGTCAATCTGTTGTGCTGGCATCTGGTTGCGTGTGTATAAAAAATCGGCGACTTCAAATTCAAGCCGATCATGAAAGGGTGTCCAATCATCCTCGTCGGGCAGGTCTGGAGGAGGGGGCAGTGCTCCGGGCAGTAGAAAGTCCCCACTGGAGTCACAAGGACGTCCTGATGAGAGAACTGTCAGCCAAAACAGAACAGCTATAGCTGTCCATCTCACTGACTGGTCATAAATGGATGGTAATTACGGTAAACAACATTGCGGGGACCAAAGTACTCAGCCTCAACGCGAGGGAAGTAAGTCTTCTTCTTCTGTATCCTGAGGTGCTGGACTCCAATTGACTGGCGGTGCTGGACTTTGGGTTGACGGACACGGGGGAGAAATGGACACACGAGGGTGCTTGGCATGACAATGTTGTGTTAGGCCCGACTGGTTTTTAAATGAACGATGGCATCCTGGGTGCGAACAGGGATATTGAAGTTGAGCATGCTCCGGAGCGTTGGGCATAAGTAGCGAGTACCAGTGTTCGCAAAGAACAAAGTTTGCACGTCGGAAGAAATAAAACAGCCAAACTTTGCACATTTTGGGGGGAGGGGTCAGCATCATAAAACAGGAAGAGGCTGCTGTATATGCAAGTTCACCTTTTTTTCCCCTCCTTCTGTTCTGTTTCCTCCTTCGAATTTCATTCATTCCCGTCCCCTCGGCATACACCTTCTTTTCTTTGTTTGCAATCACATTTAACCAACTCTCCATGGTCCCACCCCATCTTTTGAGAGAAGGGAGGCAGGCACCGCCTGTTCAACCTTCTGAGCATCGTGTTACACGGCCGTCTAATGCGAGCGCTCGACCTGGCTTACCTGACAAACCACAGCCTAGACGCACATCCGAACAGAAGCGTGCTGATGAAGAACAAATCAGCAAGATGAAAGAAGCGAAGAAGATAGCTGAGCAAGGCACTTACCAGCGCATTTCAACCGTGCAAGCACAGATGGTCGTTGATCAGTCTGAGGCCCGAAAGGACCGAGCAGCTGTGTGTCCGAAACCTCGCACGGTCAAACCAGCTGGCAACGAAGCCAGAGTCCTACCACCCCGCTTCCCTCGTTAGTCAAGTTGTCATTACCACGAATGTAGTACTGACCTTTATTAAATTAGATGCAGAACTTGGCAAGGGACCTGATCTGCGAACAGTCCTGTCAGATGTGACTCGTCAAAGGTTGGCTGAGGCCTTGAAGGCACGAAAGGAAGCCTCCACTAACGGTAGCAAGTACGTACCAGGGTCATGGTGGCGATACCATGTGGCATTTGAGGGTTGTGTACTAACAACCAGCACTCAGTCGGCAGGACACTGGATTTGGCTCACGCAGCCAAACACCTACTAATAACATTTTGAGGGGTTCCGAGTTTGTTACTGATGTGGATGACAATGCCGATGAGCTCCGCTATGCAATGGAGCATTACCCTGACAAGGGCAAGTCTAAAACAGTGCGTATCAATCAGTTTACTAGCCGTCTGAATGCAATTTCACTTACACTACTGCCAGCAGTTAATGCCCTCAAGTCAGGTAGCAGTCACCCATGTCGACATCGACGACATTGACACCGCCGACCTGATGGATTTGGACCAAACACCTAAGCATGGGCGAGTTTTAAAACGCAAGCTTGACCTACGAAGCGACTGGGAGAAACATGAGGGAGATACTGAACCCGCTAGTGAGGGCGAGGAGATGAACCTTCAGCCTAGGCCTCAGGCCGGAGGGCGGCGTCTCACTCGACAGGGAAGTTGTGATTGTGTCAACCCAACTTATATATAAGCTCACTCGTGACCCACAGAGTGCCATTGCTGTGATAGAAGCTCCCCCGATTAAGAAGATCAAGACCGAGTGTGTGGAGAGCGGTAACGACTTACCCGACAACACCTCTTGTGGGATCACAAACGTATCGACCTCAAGGAGGTCTCGTAAGGGAACCAACACGCCCTTGAAGAACCCTAAAGTCAAAGCCACCAAGAATGACTTACCGTCACTCATGCAAAATGATCCCGATGAAAAGTGGTCCAAGGTCGTTCTCCCAAGCATCATCCTGTGGAAGGCTGTGGTATGGGGATCAGGATAGCATATGGAACATCAAGGAATGTGACCTTGAGGACGCACTCACTCGCATCATTGGGTTTGTCTATCCTGCATTTGACGAGCCGGTGCAATTGAAGCACAGTGGCCACGTGTATAATATGGTACGTGGGGCGGTCATTTAACCATTTCAGAAATAATTAATACTAACCTCATGTGGGATCTGAATCAGGCGGTTCAGCGCCTCGTTCGCTGGCGACACGTTATTGGGAATGCTGTGGGGCACATTGTGCTCAAACACCTCAATGAGAATGTTTCTAATCAGCCTGAGGACATGACTAAAGAGGACCTGGCAACTCACCTGATGACGCTTCGTGCATTCGCGTACGAGGATTTCGACCCTTCTGACCGCTCTAAAGCCTTCCAGTCTCCACTCATCTTCTCCCTTCTTGGAACGACGCACATACAAGACACAATTGGGTGGGTGGAGGTTCCAGGACTCGATCTGCTCGCCAAATGTGATCATGGGATCAAAGGAGTTCTGGCGCTGTGCATGGCAGCGGTATGGCAGCTATTTTTTGTTTGTCGCCCAGCTGACTAATGGTTTGTCAGCTGGAACGCGCCCTCAAGTTGGCTCAAGAGGGACGACTGGATGATATCGTGAACGAGGAGGCGCAGACAGAAGCTGTGGATACCCACCCAACACGCGGCATTCGAACCAGCCGGAAGCAACCTCGAACCCTGAACCAAGCAACGGGGAAGATGAGCACAAAGGGGAGTGCATTCTCTCACCAGAATTGGGGTGGCCAGACGGCATCATACTATTTGTCCATTGCAAGCCGGAGTGACGAGATGCTGGGTGATGTTGTTGCTGAGACGCTGATGTACCTCGCAACAAACCGGGATGATGACGCCCTACTTGCCTCCGTTGTGGCCCCAGACGAGTTCGATCCTAGGGCTCAAATGTGTGAGTGCCTCAATGCCTCAGTCATGATTACTGCAGGATAACATTTTTGTGTAGGATACCAGTCGTTTCCGCCATCAAGCCTCTTGCACCCCCACCGTTCATTCAAGTTTTGTATCTTCTGGCTGCTCGTTTTCTCCCACCACTCATTTTTACCCGGGCCTTGTGCCGTTGTGAGCCTATCTTGGTTCATATACCATCTGTTTCAATCCGCCGTGAGCCTATCTCAGCTCGTATACCATTTTTTGATGTCCATTTCAACCCACCGTAAGCCTATTGTGGCTCGTATACCAGCTTTCAATGCCTATTTTAACTCGCCATTCGGAGCCAAATTGGCTCATATATATAGAAATCCTTAATGGATATTCTACTGGCGCAGTATAGTAGAGAAAATCTACTACAAGTAAAGGATAATCTCTAGTAGAAAACTTACTAGGAAGTCGAGATAGAAGTATTGAGAACTGAAAGAGTTTTCTACACTTTGAACTTAGTGTGTAACACTTAGTTGTTTATTGTGAAGCGAACTGAATATTCAAAGGTGAGGGATAAGCCCTTATATACTACATGATATGTTTGTACATATTATGGTATAGAATATTCCATGAGATCATGTAAGAAGTTCTAGCCAATAGCATAAGAAACTCATCATGATCAGTAGGCGTGACTCAACAAGATGAGTCACACCCTTAGTAAGTGAAGATGTAGCCAATAGCTAATACCGCTCTTATCTACATCTAATCTACATTACATAAGCGTAAATGAAAGGTCTAGATCGAGTCTAGACACCATAGTATTTGTTATGTAAGAACTACACGAATAACTATGGTTTTAACAATATACCCTATTGTGGACACCCTTCGATCCTTTAGTCAGCCAATCACGATTCACCACACTCGTTTTTCTATCCTTTCCGTGCTTTCCGTAACTACTACTGTTTTTGGAACTACTTTTAATAAGAATTCGTTTGCTTTCCGAGTCGTTTGAACGCTAAAAAGCATGATAAAAAGCTGCATGAGCACGGAAAGCAGCGGAAAAGCTTGGCGAAAAGCAGAGAGATCTGATTTTCGTGCTTTTGAGTGGATCGTGAAAAGCAGCGACAAAAGCTTGAAAAGGAGCAAAAAGCAACTTGTGAATTTACTGATGAGATGGAAACAGCGAGATTGAAGCAGATGACATTGGATTGCTGGGTTGGCAAGAACACAGTCACAGTAGTCACTCCGTGACCCCTATGTCACGCTACATCACATTGCATAAGCGCTAATCATGCATAGAAAAGTCGACCGCCCGACATTATGCGTTATGAGAAGTTCTACTGTAACCGGTTTTGTGTCAGATGACATTTTCGAAGAAAATGTCATTGAGCATTTGTAGCAATCGCATCACACCAAGCCCGATCCATGGTTTGACACCACTGGACCATTTGTAGTATGGATGGATAGCTTCCATCGGAGCCAGTGATTGCGCAGATCGGATGTGGCGCTACTGAGATATGGCCAATATCAAGATATATGTTGATAAAACATAGATTAGTCTCTGTGAAGTAAAGAAAGGCGTGGGAAAAATCAGGAAAAATGAGTGATCATGAAAGATAATCATGGAAATATTTTGTTAGTCTGGGTTAGGAGGCAAATATCTGTTAGTCCAAGTTGGGAGACAAAACAATATGTTAGTCTGGATTAGGGATATTGGCAAAGCCATTGGTTAGTCTAGGTTAGGATTCCTGCTTTGTTAGTTATGGTTAGTGTGCCTTCAAAACATGCTTGGTTAGTGTCTGGTTAGGAATCCTGCCAGTGCTTTGTTATGTCTAGTTAGTGTGCCTGC